>CM040425.1:116679388-116903780 GCA_022702705.1 Papilionanthe hookeriana x Papilionanthe teres
AGTTGCACTTATTGGGCATCTTCCTTATGGTGGAAAGCCTCGTGATAGTATTTCATCGTGGGTATTGCAACGACGTCGACTGGCTCTAGACTATGAAATAAATGTTTTTTCTGCCAGCAAAAGTTTACATATTTCAATCATTAAAATTTCAACTTGAATACATTATGTACAAAAACATGACCATAACTAGAAGATTAGGTTTTTCATATATGGATCCTGTGACTTAAATCCATCAAAGACTGAAAATATAGCTTACAATCTATAACAAATGAGGCTTCCATAGATATATAAGTCTACGATGTTATAAAAAAATTTCTTGTTTAGATACTTCTACCAAACACACATGAAATATGTGATAGTTTCCTTAGATTAACTGGAAACATTTATGAAATATGTGATAGTTTCCTGAAAATAACTGAAAACATTTTTTTGTAAAAGCAGAAACTGAAACTCAATGGAAACATTGTCAAGTACAGCCATTCGGCATTCGATCAGCTTTAACCAAAGGAAGAATACTCTTAAAATAATAGAAAACAGAGCTGCGGAGAGAAAAATTTGCCCAATGCATGTTAAAGCCCTAAGCCCTTCATCATATTACCCACAAACCATAGGAAAATAGAGATCGAACCCATCGTTTTATCATAAGTTGAAAGGTTCATATAATTTTCCATTCAAAATTATCATTCTTATTTTGCAAACTTGGCTAAGATAGTTTCATTTTTTTCAAGCGAATCCCCTTTTCCCAACTATGCAGGATTGCAGATATATCATTGCAGGGGACTAGTGGAATCAAAATTTTTAAAGAATGATGAAAGAAAGAAAACTATAAGTATATGCAGAATTTTGTATCTATAAAAGTTGAAAATTATGTTATTTTTGAGAAGACAATAGATGAAACATAGTATCATCTTTTAATTTATTACAAATTTAAAGTTCTATTCTATCCTATTGCTATATTAAAATTGATCAATAGAAGAAAACAACTATTAAATGATCGAACCCATCGTTTTATCATAAGTTGAAAGGTTCATATAATTTTCCATTCAAAATTATCATTCTTATTTTGCAAACTTGGCTAAGATAGTTTCATTTTTTTCAAGCGAATCCCCTTTTCCCAACTATGCAGGATTGCAGATATATCATTGCAGGGGACTAGTGGAATCAAAATTTTTAAAGAATGATGAAAGAAAGAAAACTATAAGTATATGCAGAATTTTGTATCTATAAAAGTTGAAAATTATGTTATTTTTGAGAAGACAATAGATGAAACATAGTATCATCTTTTAATTTATTACAAATTTAAAGTTCTATTCTATCCTATTGCTATATTAAAATTGATCAATAGAAGAAAACAACTATTAAATGACAAGATGAATGCGATAAATCCTTCACAGTTTTAAAGATAACAACACACAATATTGCTGATGAATTACTTCTATAAGCACCAACAACATTACACTCTAAAGCCACATAACTTTGGAATTGCTGTAGGCAAAAAGAAAAAAAAAATAAAATATAGCAAAAAATAGTCAACAAAATCTTAAGTGTAATTTTTTTTTACCAAAACCCTAAATCTTGAGAATTACAATCAAATGAACTCTCCAAATATCATTCCGTCTCCCTATACTCATAAGTGACAAATGCATTGAACTATTCTCCCTAGTTATCTTTCTCTCAGATTTGGAAAACAAAAAAAGGGATTGAGGGAGAAGATTCTTTGCAACAAAGGACTCGATTAGACACGTACGATCTTGTGCGGGATTGAGGGGGGAGCGAAAGACCTGCAGGAGAAAGAGACCTTCGTTGCACTTGTCTGCTTCCATTGGTGACAAATATGTTGATCGAGGATGCAGGAGCTCACGGGGGGTCGAGGGAGAAGATGTTTGCGTGGGGCAGTGAGAGAGGTCTCACATGCGGTTTAAGATAAGGAGCAACACTTCTCTTATCCCTTTCAACAATGCGATGCTCGTGTCTACGGAGTGATTACAACAATATCGAGCGAAGCTATGTACTGGTAGAATTGGGGCTTAGGTAAGTTTTGGGTGGTACTTTAATAATATTAAAGTTTTGGGTCTTAATTATGAAATATAGGTTGTTTTAGGCTCTATATATGTATATCCCCTTTTTTATGACAAAACACAACTTATTTTTAAATTTGGTATGACATGATTAATTATTTAAAGCATATTTTAATGCGAGCATTCACTTATAGTTTAAGTACACTACGAGGATCAAGATTCATAATGTCCTCATATTTACATTCAACATATTTAGAAGAATCATTATATTTAATTTTTTATTATTTAATTGTCTCTTTAGCATCTTCCAAATCTTCTTCAATCTTTTACATTTTTATTTTTACTCCATTTATCAATGAGCATTAAATTTAATATAATTTAAGTGAAATAACAAATTAATAGCATAATCAAGCAATCATACTTAAATTTAATTTTAATTTTGCTGAGGTGTTGTATTAGATATTTTAAATATAATATAATATATATTTATTTTGTAATATAATTTACATATTTTTTATATAATTTGATTGAAGTGTATGCTTCATACAAAAAAAGTATTTGGAGGCATGCCTTGAGGCACGAGACTAGATTGCCTGCTAAACAAGGGCAAATTAGTTATTATTATTTCCTTCTAATTATCACTTGCATCAAATCCTTCTGTTATTCAATGCTCTAAATTGCATGTAGCAAATCTAATTATAATTCTAGACCTAGTCAATCCTTTCACACTTTTCAGCTAGATTAGATTGTTGCACTTCACTTGCGAATGACATTCAATAACCTTTTGTCTATTTTTGCCTCAATAGGGTTAAATTATTGTAGCATTTATGACTGCCATTTTGGCCAATCTTTTGCCTATTTATCACAATAGGGCTAGTTTTATTGTGGCCATCTTGGCCAACCTTTGCCTTTTATTTTGTGACAATGTGGTTGGGCTCAGTTCTATTGTTCAAAGTGATGGTGATAAAGCTGGGGATGTTATTAGTCATGTTGGTTGGTTGAAGTGGAGGAATGCATCAGACCTATTGTGTGATAGTAAAGTATCACTTAGACTTAAAAGGAAAAGTTTATAAGATGGTGGTGAGACCTGCAATGCTTTATCACATGGAATGTTGGCCTTTAAAAGAGAATCATAGAACGAAGTTAATTTTTGCGGAGATGAGAATGGTTAGGTGGATGGGTGGCTTGACACTTAGAGACAATGCAAAACAAATTTATTCGTGAAAGGGTTGGTGTAGCTCCAGTTCCAAACAAGATTAGAGTGAGTTGTCTTAGATGGTTTGGTCACATTAAACATCGACCATTTGATGATCCAGTTAGAAGAGTGAAAGTTTTAGATTCAACTTATGTTGAGAAAGGTAGAGGTAGACCTAAAAAAGGGTTGGCTTATTGTATAAATGATCTTAAATTATTAGAATTAAATGAAAATATGCACTCAATAGGACAATGGAGAAAAATGATTCATGTAACTCATCCCACCTAGTGGGTTAAAGGCTTGTTGTTGTTGTAATGTGGTTTGGCTCGCAACATCTCTTTTAGATGATGCTTTGGCATTAACAAAATTTGAATTTCAATTCATTTTATTAATTTTGACATAAGTTTATTGCTTGTTTTTTTGGCTTAATAGTAACTCATAATTTTTTTTTAATCTTGTCTTAGGACCAACAATGATGATTTTAAACAAGAAATACGTATAAAATTTATCATAGAATATGAACTAAATATAACTAAGTGATAATCCTGTTGGTGTTAATTTTTTGTAAAGGAATGGGTACAAGTTCTGTTGCTAAATGAGATTCATAAAATAAACAGCATACTGAAATCACGCAAGCTAGTACTTTGAAATAAGTCCTAGAAAATGGCAATAAAATGAAGCTTCTGTACTGCTGAAATAGCTAAGATTTCAAAACAGGACTGATAAAATTGGAACATGATGAGCAAAAATTGTAAGGTTTGTTTCTATTAAATGAATGCTAATGCTCCAAGGTTTCATCTACGGAGCGTTAATCCTGCAAAGTTAATCATTTTCCAGAATGTATGTTAACATTTTGACCGTTAAAAATAGTTATTTCTTAAAGTTTTAGCCGATATCAAATTCATAGTATTTCTGATTTACTTAGATGCTACTACGTTTCAAGGAAAGCAATCTTTCTTTGTGCACTATATTAACTTCTCAGATAATCAATTTTACTTGTATGTCAAGGAAATATTTGTATTCAGCTGGTTGATTAAACTTTTAAGTTGTGCTATCATTGGTTCTTATGAAAGTTAATGCTGTGGGTTTTCTCAGGGAAAGAAGATCAAATGTTCTGCATCTCAAGCAAAACATAGGCTCTTTATTGGTAATATTCCTAGAAACTGGACAGAAGATGATTTGAAGAAGGCAGTGCTGGAGATTGGCCCTGGTGTTACTAGCGTGGATTTGATGAAGGCAAGAAAATTCAACCATCAAAATTATGATTAAATTGGTTTTAAAAATTTTCATTATGCTTTCATAGAAATCTTCCTTGTGTTTATGGTGAATTTTCTTTTTGAAATGATTCATAAATTTATAACTACATTCTTCAATTCAACATTGAGAGACATGTTAAAAAACTCTAAGTTGGTCCTTAACTCATTTTCAAATGTCACGTGAACCAATTTTGCTGTTCGCCTTCAAAGTGGCACGTTTTATTGAATTTTGAATATTATGCACTGAAATTATCGTTCTATATAAAGTTCCATTTCTCATTCAATGCTATATATGCCAAGAGTTATTAATAAATAATACCAAAATTCTGACAAAATAGACAATTTTGTACAAATATCTTAAAACCCCACGTTGAGCCAGAGATCAGTCTTATAAAAAAACTAATAAAAGAATTCTCGTGGAAAAAAAATAGATAGAAGCACTTTGAAACTTGAGGTTGGAGCCTACACGGAGCTGTTATTAATCATGATATCTTCCATCAACTTCTTTTGCCTTCCAATTTACCGATTGTTGCCATAACTGCATGTTTGTTGGAATGATGAGTTGAGAGATGGACGGTGGTATTTCAGGTAGTCTCAATTGGCATATTTAACTTTTTATTATATTACAGCATTCTAATAAATCATTACAATTATTGATTCAATTTAGAAATTTCTTAAGAGTATGTCTCCTAACAAATTCAGAAATATATTTTTAAATCTTATAATAGTCACATTGTACTTGCCTAAGTTGTTTAAATTTACTTTTTTGGTTATTGTGTTTGTTGATTTAGTTATCATGTTCTTCTAGTTGACATGATAAGATAACTCTAAGCTTTAATACCAAATTTAATGCAAGATGCCTTATGATCTAGTTTTTTAATGTTACTAGATTATGCAATGAATGAAATTTAAATCCTCGAAACATGGAATTGATAGTTAGCGGACCACCAAATAAAATAAGTACTCATTTTTCTTTCCTTGTAATCAAGAACATTTAGAAAATTCACACAAAGGATAATTTAATGATCATCCAATTTTAGAAATAAGAAGTTTATAACTCTTTGACTCACGTTATTATCTAGAATCATGTGCAGTCCGATATCCAGTTTTAGTAATTTTGACTAAAATCAGTCACACATATAAGAGTTATCTCAACATATATACATGGAAATTAACAAGTTTAAGAGATCACCTATATATACATATACATATATATATATATATATATACATATACATATATATATATATATATATACATATACATATATATATATATATATATATATATATATATATATATATATATATATATATGTATATGTGTATATATATGTATATGTGTATATATATATATATATATATATATATATATATATATATATGTATATATATGTATATATACATATGTATGTATGTATGTCTAGATATCTATGTATGTATGTATACATACATACATACACACATAGATATATATACATACATACATAGATTACATAGATATATATACATACATACATAGATATATAGACATATATATATATATATATATATATATATATATATATATATATATATAATTATTTCTTTTGCAATCAAGTTACTAAAGGTAATGTCGTAAAATTTTAGGATCCACAAACTTCTAGCCGCAACCGGGGATTTGCTTTTATTGAGTTCTACAACCATGCTTGCGCTGAATATTCTAGGAAAAAAATGGCTGTTCCAAAGTTCAAGTTGGATTCTAATGCCCCTACCGTCAGCTGGGCTGATCCTAAAAGTGGGGATTCCTCTTCTCAGGTATCGAATTTTACTTAATTTCCTTTGTTATTATAACTTTGCCGCTTTGTCACAAGTTATTTGCCAATGATACATATTATTTGCAGATAAAGTCTGTTTATGTCAAAAATTTACCCAAGGATGTTAGCCAAGATCAGTTGAAGAAGCTATTTGAGCACCATGGAGAAATCTCAAAGGTTGTGCTGCCTCCTGCGAAGGCCGGGCAGGAGAAAAGATTTGGTTTCATTCATTTTGCAGAACGAACATCAGCTATGAAGGCACTTAAGAACACCGAGAGATACGAAATTAATGGTTATCAACTGATTTTATTGCTTGATTTAATTTGTTATCGAGTTTGTTTTTTATGCACTTTTTAAGCTTATCTAGTGATAATATTTAATTTTTGTTCGTTAAACAGGTGAAGTTATTGAGTGTTCCCTTGCAAAGCCCCCAGCCGATAAGAAAGTGGAATCTGCATCCAATGCACGTAAAGGTGCTCTCCTGCCAAGTTATACGGCTGGTCGTGCTGGATATGGAGTCATGGGAGGTGCTTACGGTCCGCTCACTCCAGGTTTTACACCGGTATGACTTCTTTCTTTTTTGTAATAGTTTATCTGGTTTTGATCACATTTAGGGGTGTGACATCGGGTTTGTGGGTCGGGTTCCAGTCTGATGAAACTGTTTGACCTGAAATCGACCCGAAGATTAAATTGGTCAAAAAGTTAAACCCTAACCCGATCTGAGTTCAACTTACTGACTTGAACCCGACTTGTATAGTCCATTTGATAGAAGATATAATAGCTCTCGGGTTAATTCTGGGTTGGCGGGTAGATTCCAAATTATAGTGTTAATTTTGTGTTGATGGGTTAACCATAACCTGACTTAATTTGAATGGGTTAGAATTTCTTAACCCGAACCTGACCCAAAAAAATTCGGGTCAACCGAACCCAAATTTTTTAAGTAGAGCTCGGCCTGAGTTCGGATCGAGTTGCTGAGTCGGGTTAATTTTTGACAATCACACTACATAATCATAGATTGTTGTCATAATTCACTGGGGTTCTATCTGGTGCAGGCCATGATTTATGGAAACAGACAGGCCGCTACTGGCACTGCAATGGTTCCCATAATGTTACCTGATGGGCGTATTGCTTATGTGGTGTAAGTTATTGCCCCACCTTTCGACATTCATTGACTGCAAAATTATAATTTTGTGAAGGCTTAAAATGTCCCATGAATGTTGCAGGCAACAACCTGGAGTGCCTATAACTCCGCAGTCGCATGGTGGCAGCAGATCTACCAGTAGTCGTAAAGGAAACGATAACCGGGGCCGCCGCTACAATCCATACTAAACTTTTGCCTGTAACAATATCATTGTAGCTGTGTTTCACTGACTGTAGCCTGAAACCTTTTTATTTTTTGGTTGACTAAGAGATCGTAAGCTTTGTTTTGTAGTATTGATTCGGTATTTTGTTATGTAATTTATTCACGAGGACGTTTTGCTAGATAACTAAAACATCTATAATCTGTTCAGTGTTGTTAGTGTTGTGGATGCGATTCTGTTTTGCCAACCCAGCTAACGTTTGAAGAACCTTCTAAATACTTTTATGAAAGATTACATAAAATGTTAAAAAAAACTTATAACTCGAAAGTGTAGAAGTATAGTATAAGAGCTGTCTACCCTATTTAAAAGAAAATTCAGCTTCTGTTTGGAATGTGGTGGGCCTGCCATATTTAAGTATAAAGAGGTCCGGCATTCTAATGTCAAGAATTGTTTTTGAATACACTCTTTATTAAAGTTATGTTTTATATCCTTTTAGATCATAACAAGTGTTCGTGGAATGATAAAAGTTTGAAGACCTAGATAAAAGTAAAGGTTTTTTTAATGATTGATTTTATTTGAGCTATGACCCGAGTTAAGTTAATTTCATTTTAGAAGTTTGTTTTGGGTTCAAGTTTAATTTTTGTTTAAGTCGGTTGTTTAAATTTTAAAAATTGACTAGTTAGAAAATTTTAAGTGTTTCAAAATTAGTTGTTGAAGTTATTAAATTCACTTTAAGTTGATTTTAAAATTAGTTTGAAAATGACAAAAATTCATTTTAAAAGTTAGAAGATTTTTATTACTTGTTGAAATTGATTAAGATTCATTTTAATTTAAGTTTAAGGTTGGTTTAAGATCATTAAAATTTTATCAAGGTTTCTTATAATTTATTTAAAGTCCATTTAAATTTATTAACATTTTTTTAAAATTTATTAAGTTTGTTGAAATTTATTAAAGCATGTTAAATAATATTAAGAATTTTATTTTTATTAAGTTTTATTTATTAAAATTTTATTGAAGTTCATGGTTTATTACAATTTGTTTTAAAATCAGTTAAGTATATAAGATTTTTCTCTAAAGTTGAAGTTATTTTATTTAGTTAAAATTTGTTAAACTTGGGTTGAATTAAAATTTTCTTATCCTTAAAATTTGAGCCCTACAGTTGAGAGTCATGGTGGTATGAACCTTGAATTTAAAGTTTAGGTTTTAGGATACAAAATTGAATTGAACTAGTTCAGAACTGAGATTGGGCTTGGATTGGATAGTTTTGATGTACATTTCCATTGGTTTGAATTTGATATTGAAATTGATTTGGATTGGATTGAGTTGAGTTCGATTTAAGTTGAGTTAAGCTGAGTTGGATTTGATTAGGTTGAATTTAAGATTGATTTGATCCTAAACTTGGGGTAGGAAATGGTAGAGGATTTATAGATGGAGGCGCAGTCCTAACCTAACATGACTTTAAATAGGAGGCTTTATGTAGACTAACGTAATTTTTTAGAATAACAGCCCCGTTAAGATGCTTATGACTTTTCATAGTTCCAAGTGCATTAATATGTTAAACTATTCACCAATAAAAAAACATGAAACCTCTCTTGTTGTCATAGTAGTGACTTAAGGCAGACCATCCTACTATTAAATTGTTTGGGTTATACTCGTCAGTAAATATGGGTTATTTCATTTTAGGATATCCTCATAGTCCAAGTGGGGATAGGTCCTAGTCCTTAATCTTATCTATTGAGTACCTAGTAAGCTGACTTTGGCTTCTAGACTAGATTACTCTAAGATGTGCGTGAATCTGAGTTTTCTTCTACATTGGATAATCTAGGGTTCACAGTTTGGAGTTATCCTAGGCTTTGGTTATGAAAATTAGAGTTGGTTTATTTTAATTACTTTTAGGGGTGCAATATTTAAACAGTTATGATGATAAATCAGAGTTCTTCTACAGTTTGTAGTTCTAATTTTCCTACAACATCATTTGGTGTCAGAAAATCATAGTTCTTTTAAGGTTTGAATGTAATTTTCTATCCTAAATGTTCTTGTTCTTCATTCCTAGGGTTTTGGTATGTGTAGTTAACTTATATTCAGAATAATTTAGGAAAAACTCATTTGTTCTATACTCTCCATATTTAAGGATCACTCATATTATCATTGAAAATATTTTATTTTCTATGAAAAAAAGATATTTAAAAAAAGTAATTTTGTCATACAAAAAATATGAGCGATGTGAGTTTACTTTTATACAAGTTATTCAAATTTAGAATGACCCAAGACTTACATACTCATAAGCCAAGGACACAAAATTAGATTTTTTTGTGGTATACTCATGCTAGGGAATATATATATATCTTTCCTATGCCAAGCAATTAAGAAAGCCTAACAAAACATACAAATTATTTTATCCTAAGATCAAAAGGTGTTTTACGAAAGTTTCTTTGAAAAAGATCCCCTTTTTTGGTTGGTTTTTGTTTTGAAAAGGTGATTTGAAAAAATTAAAAGATTAAAAGAGTTTTAAGACATGAATTTTGAAAATGATCTTTTATCTTTTAATTATAAAAGTGTTTTGAACTTTAAAAAATGATTCAAATTTTTGAAAAGATCTTTGAAGATGGTATTGAATTTTGAAAATAATCTATAATTTTGGAATAGAACTATAAATTTTTGAAAAGATTTTTATGAGTTTTGAACTTTTGAAAAGGAGTTTTAAGCTTTTAAAAGAGCTGTTAAGCTTAAGAGATTTAAATAACTGAAAATCATTAAAGAATTTATTTATGAGAGACATCTTTTGAGCTTGAGCTTTTCTATATTTTATAATTAATAATTTTAGAGCACATTTAGTTAAAGTAGAAAAATATTCTTTTTATGAGTTGTTCATATTTTAAAAAATGTCTTTTTAGAGCACAATTAGTTTAATCATATATAAAAATATTCTTTTTTTCTTTAATTTTTAAGATCACCAAATTCTTTCTCTTACTTAGCTTAGGAAGTTCAATCCTTCGTCCTATACATTCTTTGGTTGACCAAATTTCATATCTAATGGAACTTCCTAACCATACATCCTAACTTGCACAAAAGTAAATTTTTCCAACTTGTAGGAAAGTAAAATCACCATCAAATAATGCATACATATTCTCATACATTCACATTATCATACTTACAAAGCACACACTCATGCAATCTTATACATCACACATTTTCCTTTTCATTTTTCTTTTTCTTTTACATGTACATACACAATACCATACACCACATAAGTTTACAAACTTGACATGAATCAACCTACGTGAACAAGGACATAACAAATATATTTTATTTTGCATGAGATGGAACCATAGTGCTTATGCTAAAATCCTAAGCACATAAACTCATACCCATATAACATATATATACTTGCAGCTAGAAATATGCATACAAATACTTAGATGCGCGCGCACACACAGTATATATATATATATATATATATATATATATATATATATATATATATATATATATATATATATATATATATATATATATATATACATACATACACACATACATACATATATGATTAACGTATATGGATGGAGGATCCGGATTTTATGGAGGGAGTCTTGATGCGATTTTCAAATTCTTCTTCTGTTCTTGACTTTTTGAAGGATTTCCTTGCTGCATTGCATTGACTGAAAGACTAATTCTAATAGTTTTTCATCTTTGTTTTATCTTCTAGTTATTTATTTTAGATTTTCAAAAGGCCTCTTTTTTTATGTTTCAAATCTTCATCTGCTTGAAGTTTTGAAATGGTTCTTGATTTTGGTGTTAAGATTTGAAAAACTAATCCTATTAGTTTCTCTTCTTTACACCCTTCTTTGGTTATCTGCCGATTTCTGGATTTCTTGATTTTTCCTGTTGATATGGACAATTCTAATATTTCAACCGTTGGCAAATCTTTTGTGGAAGCGGTTGGCAAATCCTTGGAGGGTTCTTCTGATAATCTTGTGTTTCCATAATGTTATCATAATTCGGCTGATGGAAAAGGCAGTTCTCCTTTAATCAAGAAAATTGTGAAGAAAGGTGAGAAACTAGCCTTAATCCTTTCGGATAATGAACTTTCTTTTCTTGCTGAGTCTCATAAATTTACTCTTATTGGTAAATTTCAAATGGGTAATCCGAAAATGGAAAGCATTCGAAAATTCTTTGAAGGTATTAAACTGGTGGGTTCCTGGAACATTGGATGGTTGGATGGAAGGCATGTTTTGATCAGATTGAGTAAGGAGGAAGATTATGCAGTGATTTTTTCTAAGAAGATGGTTTCAATTGAGAATAGAAGTATGAAGATTCTCAAATGGTCACAAGATTTCAACCCAGAACAAGAAACTCCAATTGCTCCTATATGGTTTAAGTTGAAAGGACTTAAATTGCAATTTTTCAACCATCAAATTTTATATTCTATTGGATCTGTTTTGGGAAGAACTCTAAAGATTGATCTTCCCACTTTTCATCTTACAAGACCATCCGTTGCTAGAATTTTAGTTGAAAGGGATGTGACTCTCCTTGATGTGAATAAGGTATGGATTGGAACAACCCATAATGGCTATTGGCAGTCTATTATAATGGAACAAAGGCCTTATTTTTGTCACCATTGTAGGATGTTTGGGCATACTCATGATAAATGTTATAGACTTCATCCTGATTTGAGTTTCAAAGGGAGAAATATTCACAAGCCTAAAGCAATTGTTGAAGACTCTAAGGCTCCAAGTGATGATGAGAAGATTTAATCAATTCCAATAGTAAATTTATCTTCTGTTGATAAATCAGTTGCTAAACTTGATGAAGTCCAGATTCATAATGAATTGCCTGCAGAGGTTCTTATTTCTGAGGGGACAAAGGTTATTGATACTGATATTAACATTATTAACAAGGAGTTAAATAATTTGGAAGTTCCTGAAAATTCTACTGTACAGTTAAATGCTGCTGCTGATATTACTGAACCTGGTGGCAGAATTCTTATAGGTTATGATTTAAGTATTCCTCCTGTTGCTGAAATGGTTCCAGCTATTATTGAGTATCGTGCTTTTCAACCCTCTAGAAGTGGTAATGCTGATGAAGATGTGTTAAATTTGGTTAGAAATGAGATGGAAGAAGATTGGTTGGTGCAAAAGCATAAGAAGAAGAAAAATCTGGAAATGAGACATCTCAATGAGGACAATATCATCTTACCTGATGGATCTCCAAAGCTGCAAAAGGCTAATTTCCTCTCTAGGCTGACTAGAGCAGGAAAGATAGCTACCTATGATTAATTTTTTGTGTTGGAATACTAGGGAAGTTGCTAATTCTGGCTCCCTTAATAGGGTTATCAATTTAAACAGGATTAAAAAATTATGGGCTTTTGTCCTTTTAGAGCCTTTAGTTGCCAATAATTTGGGTAGATTTACTCAAAAGTTTCCTAGTTTTGTTTTCAAGAACAATTGCTCTAATAAAATTTGGCTTTTCTCTAGAAAAGAAATGAAAGTTGTTGTTTTAATTGATGATGCTCAATTCCTGCATATTTATTTTGAAGTTGAACAACTGAAAGGTTTTGCCACTTTTATTTATGCTAGGACTTCTAATGATGATAGAAGAGTGTTATGGGAGAAATTGCTTTCTATTAGTGCTAATATGAATGATTGTTGGCTTGTGGGGGGAGATTTTAATTGTATTGCAAGTCCAAATGAAAAGAAGGGTGCCATAAATCCAGATTTTAACAAGATGATAAAGTTTTCTTCCAATATTCATGATGCAAAACTTTTTGATTTAGGTTTTGAAGGAACTTCTTTTACATGGAGAAGGGGTTCTATTTGGGAAAGATTGGATAGGTTCCTGGTAAACCAACAATGGCTTGATTTATTTTCTATTTCTAAAGTTATTCATCTTTCTAGAATTGGATCAGATCATAATCCTTTATTGTTGAAGTTTGTTTTTACTCATAAGCCTAAATCTAATTTCTTTAAATACCTTAATGTTTGGTCTTCTCATCCTTCTTATCAATCTATTATTGAGGAGAATTGGCATCTATCTGATAATTTTGTGGGTAAACCTATGGTCAAATTATGGTTTTTACAAAAGAAGATGGCTAAAATTCTGAAAGACTGGAATTTTCAGACTTTTGGTAATGTCCATCTTAAGGTCAAACATGCGAAATACTTGGTGAACCAAAAGGAGATGGAATTGGATGCTGGAACTATTACTGAAGATATGATTATTGATGCATATGAAAATCTCAATTCTGCCATTGCACAAGAGGAAGATTTCTTGAAATAGAAGGCTGCAACTAATTTGTTTATTTACGGGGACAGAAATTCTAAGTTCTTCCATTCTATTATTAAATATAGAAGATCTTTAAATGTGATTGATAAAATTCAAGATTCTGATGGTAATTGGCTCACTAATTATAAGGAGATTGCTGATACTGTTGTGGTACATTTTCAAAAGTTATTTTCTGCTCAAAATTGTAACTCGATCGTTTTCGAATCCGTTGAATTATTGATGAACTGTAAGATTAGTGGTAGTAACGGGATTTCTCTTCTATTCCTGATGATAAAGAGATATATGAGGCTTTGGCAACTATTGACAACAATACAACTGCTGGATCAGATGGATTTACCTCTGACTTTTATTTAAAGAATTGGAAGATTTTAAAAACTTTAGTAACTGAAGCTGTTAAAAGTTTTTTTGATGGTGATCAAATTCCAAAATATTTTACTTCAACTACTATTATCTTGATTCCTAAAGACAAAAAAAGAAGTGTTTGGCAAGATTATAGACCTATTAGTCTTTCTAATGCTTTTACTAAGATTATTACCAAGATTATGGTCTCTAGGCTGCAACCTGTAGTGGATTCATTAATTGCTGATAACCAGTTTGCATTTGTGAAAGGAAGGTGTATCAATGATAATGTTTTGCTTGCCCAAGATTTATTAACTGATATTGATAGGTCTTGTAGAGGAAGTAATGTTATTTTCAAACTGGATCTTGCCAAAGCATATGATACAATTAGTTGGGAATTTATTATGAAGATGCTTGTTGCAAGAGGGTTTTCTCAGGATTTCTGTGATTTAATTCAAAGATGGACGAGTAACAATTTCTATAGTATTTTTATTAATGGAGAAACTCATGGTTTCTTCCAATCTGAAAGGGGTCTAAAACAAGGAGATTCCCTATCACCTACCATCTTTATTTTGGCTTTTGACTCCTTATCCAGAATGCTTAACAAATTACATCAAGTACATCCTTATATTATATTCCAACATAGATCTGATTGTGTGATCAGCCATTTAGCCTATGCAGATGATTTAATGGTCTTTTTTAATGGTAGTAAGAATGCTATCAAAAAGTTTATGAAGATATTGCAGAAGTTTGAATCTATTTCTGGAATGAATTTTAATAAATCTAAATGTTCTTTTCTGCCAAGTAGTAAGATGTCTGGTGTTATGAAAAACTGGATTATTGATTATACTGGATTTAAAGAGGCTCAATATCCTCTTAAATATTTGGGATTTCCTCTCATTAAAGGTAAAAAGAAAATGACACATTTTAATGAAATTGTTGACAAAATTTCTTCCCAAATTATTTGTTGGACTACTTCTTTCTTATCTAATGGTGGAAGGATTGTTTTATTAAAGCATGTTCTCTCATCCTTTCCAACTATATTTTACAAGTGGTAAGGTTAAAGAAAAGTACTCAAAGGCTTCTTTCTACTATGTTCAATAAATTTTTATGGGAAGGTAATCATAAACAAATACATTGGTCTAACTGGGACAAAATTTGTAAACCATTTGATTGTGGAGGATTGGATTTTATGAATTTTCAGCATATGAGTTTTATCTTCCATTGTAAACAATGGATTAGATTTAGGATGCATAATTCTTTATGGGCCAGATTCTTGTATGGGAAATACTGTTTTAAAGGGATACATCCTTCTCAGATTCTGCCAAAAGCTGGAGATTCAAAGAATTGGAAAGGACCTCTTAAAATAAGAGATAAAGCTGAAGAATTATTTTTTTGGGAAGTAAGAGAGGGGGAGATTAACTTCTGGTATGATAATTGGCTGTTGAATGGTTGTCTTAAGGAACAAAGAGGACTGCATTCACAGAAATTGAAAATTGCTAATTGTTGGTCTAATAATGAATGGAATTGTGATATGGTGAAGAACTTGGTTGATAAAGATACAACTAGAAGAATTTTGAATACTTCTTTTATTTCTTCTCAAAAAGATAGATTGGTTATTAAGAATTCTTCTAGACAATCTTGGTCTAAATTTATCTATAAATTCTATTTCAGCTGGAATAAGACTGAATGTGGTGATTTAATTTGGAACAAATTTTTATCTTCTTCAATTTCCTTCTTTTGTTGGAGAATGTTTAAGAATTTCCTTCCTACTGATGATATTCTGAAGTTGAAGGGTTTAAGAGGTCCTTCTATGTGTCAATTATGCCATAAGGAGGAGGAGAGTATGGATCATCTATTTATTCATTGCTGTTTTTCTCATGAAGTTTGGAAAGAGGTTCTAGGCTTTCTGAATTCAGTTTCTAAACTTCATAATTGGATTAATATTTCTGCTTGTTGGAATGATTGGAAATCACAAAGAGATTTTTATATACCTTTGATAATTTTTTGGTTTATTTGGATGACAAGAAATGATTGGATTCATGACAGTAAAATGCCATCTGTTAACATCACTGTTGCTCACTGTTTGTCTTATATTATTAAAATTCAGAGGAATTTTAGATATTCTAATATTAAAAGGAAGGTGAAGAGAATACAACTTGTGATTTGGAGGAAGCCAATTGATCCTTGGTATAAAATTAATATCGATGGTAGTCTCAAGGGTGTTTTTGCACGTATTGGTGGAGTGTGTAGAAATTGTAAAGGAGATTGCTTGTGGTATTTATCTTCTCCTATGATTTCTTCAAATATTCTAGAAATTGAAGCATCAGTTGTTTATTGGAGTCTGAAGATTGCTTTAAGGTTGAAATATGATGGTATTCATGTGGAGATGGATTGTCTTAAGCTTGTCAATATTCTTCTTAATATTTCTGAGCCACCTTGGTTCTTACTTCATTGGATCAACAAAATCATAATCTTGACTTCTTCTATGAAGATTATTTGGAGCCATACTCTAAGGGAAGGAAATCAGCCAGCTAACTCTTTAGCTAAGAAGGCCATGAACTCTGCTATAGTTTCTTGTTCTTCTTCTATTTTTGGTATTTTCAAGGTGTTGCTTCATGGGGATGTATTAATTATCCTCATGTTAGATGTAATAAATTTTCTATTAATAAAAGTTTCTGTTGGCTTAAATATATATATATATATATATATATATATATATATATATATATATATATATATATATAATCCTTTTTCCAAATTTGAACTCAAGTGGACCAAATAAGGCTTAATTGGGTTTGGGTTTATTTTGGTTTGGTGAGTTAATTAATTATTTTAATTAATTAATTAATTTTTTAAATATTTAATTAGGGAATTATTCATTTATAAATTAACTAAATGCTTTATGTTTAGTTTATTGATATGAACAAATTGGAGTTTCTTTTTTTTAATTAAAGTGGTCATGAGTTTATGAAAGATTTTATGAATTGATTAAAATTTAAATTAATTTATATAAAAAGTTAGCTAGTTCATTAGTTAATGTTTTAATTAAGTTATTTATTGTTTTATTTAATTATTTATATGATTAATGATTTATTTAAATAATTAAAATTTAATTATTTAATTAAATTAAATAAATTATTAATGTTATAATTAACTATTATTGGTTTAATTAATTAATCAAGAGGTTATTAGGTAGGTTTGTTATCTAATTAAGTGATTATGAATTAATTAAATTAATTTATGTTTCATTTAAGTAATTAGTGATTTGATTAGGTGAATTAATTGCTTAATTGATTTATTAATTAATTAAGTTAATTATTGATTTAATTAGTAAGTTTATGAATTAATTAATAGATTATTAATTTAATTAATTTGTTTTAGTTCCATTAGGGGTAATTAGAAAGGTTTTGGGCTCGATTTCATAGGATTAAGAGGAGATCAAGGTTTGATTTTTGCTAATTAAGGGAGATTAGAATTTTTTTTTGCTAATTATTTGTAACTAAGGATTTAAAAACAATATCCTAAGGCTAATTAAAGGTTCTTATATTCGAAAAATGGAAAAATGCTCATGGTTTGCATAGTATTAGCCCTCAATCCTTTTGGTTTGCATAAAATCATTGCTATATCCATTAGATTTATTGAATTTATGGTTAAATACTAGGTTTTCCATGTAATTCTCACTTATAGTTTTCCGTTTAGGTGAAAAGCAAACTTGCTAATTATACAAACTATTACCATATTACAACATTATCATGAGATTAAAATAAAAGACCTATTAATCTTCCATGAAAAATGTAACATATATCACATAAACATTAAAATTCCTATCATTTAAACATGAAACATGCATGAAACATTCATAATATTAAGATAAATCATGCACATTATAAAAGCCCCATGGATAGTTAGGAAATTTAAATAATTTTGAGGAAGCACAATAAATTTTAAAATTAACACATGAAACTAATGAAAACATCAAGAAACATTAAAATAAACATGTGAATTTTAGAAAATAAACAAAAACATGGAAGAAACAAGCACAATTTTTGAAAACACATGATGATTTCAATATTCCTATACTAACATGCATTATTCATGGATAGATTCGAAAATTGGATGGAAGAACTTTAAATAAGCAAATTAGAATAAAATACATTGGATTTCATGAGAATGTAGAGACGCTCACGATTTTTATTTGTAGGTTGAACTAAAGGGAGGATAGAAAATGTGATCTCAGGTAAGAGGAAGTGGGTATAATTTCAGGCTAGAGAGGGAGAGAGGGAGGAGAATGGAACTAAATTCTTCAAGTGTGGGGAAGAGTTCATGGTTTTTGGTAGAGGAATGGGGTTGGTTATAAGAGGGGATGGCTAGGATTCAAAGGATTAAAAGACGAATGGCTAGTATTTAAATGGGGGAAAGAGAGAGAGAGATAGAAGGAGCGCTTGGATTGGTGAGGTGGAAAAATGCATTATTCATGGATAGATTCGAAAATTGGATGGAAGAACTTTAAAAAAGCAAATTAGAATAACATACATTAGATTTCATGAGAATGTAGAGATGCTCAAGGTTTTTATTTTTAGTTTGAACTAAAGATAGGATAGAAAATGTGATTTTGGGTGAGAGGAACTGAGTATAATTTCAGGCTAGAGAGGGAGAGAGGAAAGAGAATGGAACTGAATTCTTCAAGTATGGGGAAGAGTTCACGGTTTTTGGTGGAGGAACGGGGTTGGTTATAAGAGGGGATGGCTAGGATTCAAAGGATTAAAAGACGAATGGCTAGTAT
Organism: Papilionanthe hookeriana x Papilionanthe teres; assembly: GCA_022702705.1. Taxonomy (NCBI): domain Eukaryota; kingdom Viridiplantae; phylum Streptophyta; class Magnoliopsida; order Asparagales; family Orchidaceae; genus Papilionanthe; species Papilionanthe hookeriana x Papilionanthe teres. Next base: position 116,698,364 of record CM040425.1, read on the forward strand.
TTAAATGGGGGAAAGAGAGATAGAGGTAGGGCTTGGATTGGTGAGGTGGAAAAATGGGAATTTTCCCATTATCGGGAGAAGTAATTAATCATAGTGCTTGCACCAATAGGGAACCTAATACCCTAGATCATAAAGTTCTCACAAAATGAGGGTGAAATATTGGTATCTTATCTATTACTTTATATATCATCTGAAAATTTGACTCGAAATTTCAAGATATACTCTCATATCTTTTCTTTTTTAATGAGGTCGGGGTGTCAAGTTTTCAGAGCACTAAAATGGAGGCTGCAAAACATTTGGGTTTTAAAAATTGGTAATGATGTAATCTATCACAAGAAAGCTAAATAATTCTAAAAATTGAATATGATAAAATAAAAATAATTCTAAAATAGTTTCAAATTATAGAAATATTCTTGATTTAGTTATTAAGTCGTGCATTGCATTATAAAGATAAACAAACAGATAATCTTTTAATTACTTAATTTTTACGGCAAAAGGCATGATAGGGCTGTTAAAATGGCTCGTTGTCGCAAATAGTTCGCGTTCGGATCTTTATATTAATCACAATTCTTTCACCATCTATGTATCTAAAATAAATGTCAGTGGGGGAAAATTGAATTGCATCTATGTATGTAAATGTCCCTAATATGTTATGCATATATATATATATAAGTGAGAAGTTGATAAATGAATTAAAACGTATCCTAGATTTGTAAATAGCAATGTTTTTTGTGCTATATGTAATTGGCTCTACTCAACCGCAAACTGCTTTGGCCTCCTGTAACATTAATGGCGTCCCACTAATGCCCTACAGCAAAAACACCCTACATTTGTAGGACCATCCTTTGACAAACATGACCTGTGAAGACTTCAAGGCTGCTGCTAATGTCACTTCTTCCCTACGGTAACTTTATTAGATTACATACAAGTCACTTAGTTCCTATGTATTTACATATCTAACACAGAAACTTCAATTTTTATATGCATGCCACCTTACACCTGCATAAAATGGTGTATTCCACTTTTGACAGTGGCTTTTTTTTTATGTGAATTTTGGTGGTATGATTGTAAAGCTTAGGTGTTAGATATGTAAATACATGAGAATCGGGTGGTATATATTGTAAATTCCCCATTCTTTCAGTATAATTCGGCTATTAAAAGATGGTGATCAGGATTTAGATGCATACCACTCAATTCTTTGTCTTAACATTGAATGTTAGTTTCTTGCTTTGTATAACACTTTAGGGATGTAAGTACATCAAAACATAAATTACATCATAATTAAAGTTTGATTATTATTATAAGTAAATACTAAAATTTATGTGCTTGATTTGTAAATACATAACAAATTTAAAAGGGACATTTACATGCATATCACAAAGTTTTTGTGTATTTATATACCAATATTTAAACTTTGATTTTGATATTTATAACACTGATGTCAGATAAAAAAATTATTATTACTAACTTGTAAAAAGTGAAATATATTTTTTCATTCATTATTAAATCTTATAAATGTAAAAAATCAAAGTGCAGGTCTTAGATATATAAATACATAAAATATGTGTGGCTTAAATGAAGGTTTTAAAATGGTTTTATATTTTATTTCTAGAAAAAAAAATGTAGTATCTAATTACAACTACGAAAAAATTGCATTTAGTTGGATATTTTGAGGTCAGGGTATGTATGTATATGCAGGTAAATTGAATTGCATCTATGATAAGATTATAATTCTAAAATAGTTTCAAATCATAGAAATATTCTAGAAGTAATTATTAAGTCATGAATTGCATCATAAAGATAAATAGATAGATAACTCATTTAATTACTTAATTTTTAAGTCTTAAAGCATGATAGGGCTGTTAAAATGGCCCGTTGGACGCAAATAGTTCGCGTTCGGATCTTTAAGAAGCTCATATGCGATTCTTAACGCTTCTTAAATAGATTTATCTAACCTATTTATAATGTTTGGCTAGATTTAAGTGAAATATAACTTAAATCCTTTTAAGAGCATTATACCAAACACCCCCATAATTATTAATCACAATTCTTTCACCATCCATGTATCTAAAATAAATGTCAACAATGTATAATACTATTAACAAAAAATTGGTGCAGTCGGCAAAAATTGATGCAAATATTAATATTCTAGAGTGTAATCTGTCGAACAAATCCTTGAAATAATGCAAGTTATACAAATTCTACAAATAGCATGGAGAGTTCTTTTTTATCTTGAAGTCATAATTACAAAGCTCTCAGAACAACTTTATACAAAGCAGAATCATGCATTAGGAAGCAATAGTCAATAGTGACGGATAATGGCGGCGTAGCCGAATGACTGAACAGACTGACGGATGTAGCACTAACACATTACTTACCATTTGAGAGGTACACACTGCAACTTGTTTTGCTAATCTGTGGGTCATGATATCGCCATGTTTTCCTAACGTTCAACTTCAGTGTTGAAGACAGAACTTGGGAATTCTGTACTAAAGTTCCTGGAAAATGATGTGAAATTATACATTATAATAGTTCTCTTTTTGACAATACCACTTTAAATTGTGTAGTTCTTTCAGTATCCCTAGATGAAATTTTGGCAATATAAATTTTAAATACTTTTTTTTTATTTATATGTAGCAGTAATATAAGCAGCAAAAGAATATGGTTTTCTGATGGATTGAGTGAAATTTTTGTACTGAACAATATTGAAGAAATTAAAGGTAATGAATTTTGCAAAGGAAAACTTAAGAAGCAGCAAATACCATAATAACAACGCTTGAAGAATATCATAAATGATAGTGTAGGACTGATTTTAATCCATGCAACCATGTTTCCTGATGCCGCACGGCACATATGTAAATTGCTATTGTAGGAAGTTTAAGAGGTGCATTAATATAAGCAGCAAAAGGATGTTGAATTGTGTAAATAAGAGCATCAACAACGATTAATGGTATAAAAAAATTAACTATGATTGCACTGAAAATTTCTTTTAATCATAATTTTGTAGCGAGACAATGAAATAAGTAAATTGTATATTAGAAAAGTGCCAGCGTTGATCCTAAGGAAATCTAATAGTCGGGATTGAGAAGAGTGTAACAATGGAGGGACCACCGATAAAAGACCACAAGGCCCACTTACCCGATGGGATCAGCCATCCGAGCAAAAGCAAGCAAAGCTAAAACCTACCGAGTCACGAAAGATGATTGAATGTCCCGAATATGAGTTATTCTGTCAGAATAGAGACAAAAAGACGTCCAAGCTAACATACATGAAGAATCTGACTCGAGAGAGGACCTAAATCCTCAGCATCTCCAATCATATCGAAAGTGTCCAAAAGTTCCCCCATCTATCATCAAGGGTCAACAATTAGACTAACTTAGTAGATCGAACAATTGCTGCTGACCTAAAGCTAATAAGGTTCAGCCGACCAACAACACCGGCTAAGCCCAATCGATCAAACATGCCCTATTAAACTGAAGCCATAAAATTTCAGTTGAACGAGCCAAATGGAAACCGAGCGATGGGCTCGTATACTTATAAAATATTTAAAATATAATATACAAACCCCATTGAAGCACAAACAAAATATTATATTGTCATATTTTTCTATCACCCTATAAATAAGGATATCATTTCATGTATAAAAAGATAGATACACCCGATTTTAACCAAAAAGGTAGGGAAAGGTCAAAAAGAATAATACAATTTACACTTAATATATAGTTCATCATTGTCTTTCACCCTCTTTATATCTCTCTTCTTTCATACGCTTTATCCCTGATGTTCTGATTCACAGACAAATCTGGATTAAAAAAAAAAAGACTGACACTGAGTTATTCTCTCAGAAAAGAGACAAAAGATGTCCAAGCTAACCGACATGAAGAATTTGACTCGAGGGAAAAAGGTTGACCAAAATTTAGTTTAGGTTGACTTGGATTAACTCGAGTTGGATCGGGCTTGATCCAAAATAAGTGTCTAGACTTGAGTTAACCCAAATTAGGCTGGGTTGCCTTGGATTGATGTTCAATAAGATTAACCCAGCTTGGGTTGGGTTAGCCGAAATTTGATAGGCTTAGTTTAAGTTGATTTGACCTGAGTTAGGTCGAGTTGGCCCTAGGTTGAGTTCAAGTTGGTTTGGGTTAACTTCACTCTGGTAAGTTGACTAAGATTGTTTAAGTTAATTTGAGATCAAGCCTAGGTTAGGTTAGGCTTGAGTTTAGTTTGGTTGAGCAAGTCTAAGTTGGATTAGAGTTGAGGTTGGTTCGGTTGAGTCAATTGTAAGTTGGGTTAGAATTGAGTTTGGTTTGAGTATAGGGATAACCCAAGTTTGGTTGGGTCAACTTGAGTTGTTTTAGTTGACTTGGGTAAACTCGAGTGAGGTCGAGTTGACACAGGGTGTATTAGTTAATTTGGGTTAACTCAAATTAGGTTGGGTTCAACCGAGTTATTTTAGTTGATTTAGGTTAAACCAATTTAGATTGGGTTGGCCCAGGTCATTTTAGTTAATTTGGGTTAAATCGAGTTTAGTTGGGTTGACCCTAACTCAAATAAGGTTGATTTAGTTTAACAAGAGTTTTGTTAGATTGACTCAGTTGTTTTCATTGATTTGGCTAAACTCGAGCAGGGTTAGGTTGGCCCGTGTTATTTTAGTTGATTTAGGTTAACTTGAGTTTGGTCGGATTGATCCATGTTATTGATTCGGGTTAACCCAAACTAGATCGAGTTGACCAAGTTATTTTAGTTAATTTGGGTTGACCCGACCTACGTTGGGTCGACCTGAGTTGGTATAGTTGATTTGGGTTAACTTGAGTTAGGTTTAGTTGACACTGGGTGTTTAGGTTAGTTTCAGTTAAGCCAAGTTAGGTCAGATTGGTTTGAGTAGTGGTTTGGTTTGAGTAGTGGTTTAGTTTGAGTTGGGCCTAAATTGGGTTAGGCATGGGGTGGGCTTAGATTTGATTAAGTTATGTCCAATTGATTTACAAGGGTAGGTTTAATGTTTGAATTTAGTTATGTCAGGCCCACGTTGGGCTAGACTTGAATGGGATTGGGTAGAGTTTATATTTAATTTGGAACAAACCGAGTTATGTTTGAGGTTCAATTGAGCTAGGTCTTAGTTGGGTCAGACCTATGCTACATTAAGCTCAGTGTCTCAATTGAATCAGGAATAGTATGGGTTAGACCTAAATAATATTTGAAATTCAAGTTGGGTTGGACTAGGTCTAAGTTGGGTTATACCAAAAATGAGTTCGAGTTGAGTCGGGTCCAGGCAGGGTCAAAGCTACATCAAGTTTAAGTTAAATTGAACTAGGTTATGTCTAAATTGGGTCGAAACTAATTTGACTTTAAATGGGTTGGCTTAAACTCAAATCCCTTTAAGCTAGATCTTATTTGGGTTAGATCTAAACTAAAGAATATCAGGTTAGGTATAATCTTGGGTAGACCTAGGTTAGCTAAGGATGATTTCACAATTAAAGGGATAATTATGATATCAACCTTTTTTTCACAGTTACCCTTGGTACCCTAACTTTATTTTTAGATTTTTAGATGTTAAAATTGTCTTTTTAATGCTTGGAGTTACTGCCCTAAATTTTCTTTTTAGTTTCCATTTTGGTTTGTATTTGTTAGACTTTTATTTAATTTTTGATAATTATTCTTCAAATTAATTATTTTCAATGGAAATTAGACTTTTTGGTATTAGGGAGATCCCCAAACTTTAGAAAAATCAGGAAATGTCCCTAAGTGACAGAGGGAGTAATCCTTGAAAATTTCACATTTTTATGTTTAAAACCATTTTTTTAATAATTAAAGTACTCTCTCGAGTATATAATTAATTAAAAATTAAATATAATTTAATTATTTTTAATTTCAATCTTCATTATTTTCTCATATATTCACTGAGTTCAAAAGTATTTTTATTTTATTTTGATGATTCTCCTCATTAATTTATGAATTTTTAAAGCATTTTCTGTATTAAATAATTCAAGAAAAATCGAATTATCTACTTAACCACGTTAGCACCATGTCAACCTTATACGCATCCACATGGTGCCACATCATTAGTTGCACTTTACTTGCGGGCAGTGATGTGGAGTCGATCCTGTGTGCTCCTACTCCGTGGTTCCACTGTTTGATTCGATTTGTGTCGTTTGTCTCTAATGCACTGAAATGGAATTCATTCGTTCATCTACTCTACATGAAAAAGCTCAAAGAGATGTCCACGATCAAACCCAAAGATTTCGGCTTATATTTAATTAAATTGCATGAGCTTTGTTCTTATAGTTTTATTTAAGTGAGATGAACCTATTCATACGGTTAAGAGTGCATGCATTATTGATTTACTTCATAAAAGACCAAATCAACTGTGCTTTTAGGCAATTTAAACCAATTTTTTTTCTCAAGAGGTGAGGTCTCAATTGGGCTTGATAAGAATATCGCCTTGAGATTTCACAGCTCTTCCTTGCTCCAATTTGGATTGAATTGATCCTAATTATGAGCTAGACCAAATGAGGCCACGAGTTGGTGTTGAGCTATTGTGAAGGCTATGGGAAGACTTAATTTAGATTGAGGAAGTAAAGTTAAGTCTTTTTGAAGCTTTTGGGAGGGTTAAATTAGTGTTTTAAGGATGTTGATGTCAAGGTAGTGAAACCCTTTGGACTTCAATGATTTAGGGTTTGGTGATGGTGGAAATGACTTGACGATGTTGGGGATGAGTTGCTTATATCTGTGGGAAGTTTTGGGTGGTTATTTAGGAGTTTGGTCTTGTGTAGAAGCTCTCGAGTTTGAGCTATTGATAGCCATGAAGAGTTATGGGGCAGGACTTTCTGGGGAAGCTCTGGTGGCTCTACGGAGAATGTGCAGAAGAATTATAGGGGTTTTAGGCAGTGGAACAAGGAATTTTCCCACTTATGATGTCTTAAGCATGATGGCATAAAAGGGGTTCAAGATGGCATTGTTGAGATTTAAGAGGATTGTGGAAGCTTTTAGTAGGGTGGCTAAGACTAGAAATAGTCTGGTTTTACCCACCCCGACCAAGGTTTGGATCCTCAAGGTTTGAGGATGGTTGAGTTGGACTTAAGTGCCAAGTTTCAACTCCCATGATGAAGAGTGCATGGCTTTTCCTTTGTGCTTATCTCATGCTTAAGTTTATTTTAATAATTTTTTATTTAGATTATAATGTCATGGTGGGTCATGGTAGGCTGGATGTATGTCATAGTGGGTTATGGTTGACCCATGTGGAATGAGCTGTGGGTGATGGGTTAGGAAGGATGGACCATGGGTTCCGTCATGAGCACTTAGATCATTAGGATTAGGCTTAGCCCAAGTGTCTTTAGTTTTAGCCTACTTAGTTTAATAGGACTTTGAAATTAGCCTAATTAACTGAATAATTATGTCAATAAAAAAGGAAACACCCCTAATGCAAGTTTGACTTATAAGTGGTCTTAGGTCTTGACTACCTTGAATCAAGCTAGATTGTACTATGATGGGCTTAGTTTTCCAATAATTGACCCAAATTAACTTGGGCTTAATTGAATTTTAGTGACCCTTGGTGAGCTCAACCTCTTAGGGCCAAATGAATGTTTATGGGGTTAATGTCAAATTCTGATTAATTGGTGTTAGGAAAGACTTTGGTGAGACAAACGATTGATTTTGGTGAATCAATCCTTCCATTTGGATTTGTGGTGTCATTAGGATTTCAGGGTCAATTGGGAAACTCCTAGGATTTTAAATTTCATGGGTAACCAAGGGTATGCTTTACTTATAAAGAGTCATTTTGGGCCTCCATTGGGCTAAACTCTATGCCATATCAACCAAGGATAAAGATTTAGACTTAACCTCTGAACCCCAAGGTGAGTGTAGCCTTGATGTGAAGTTTCATGTTGTTGAGATTCCTCCTATAGTTGTTTAAGAAGGTTACAAGGACAACCCTAGGGTTAAGTGCTAGGTTTCCATGGAGTGTGGAGAAATCCTCACAAATGTGAGGTCAACAAATGGAACACCAATATGTGTGGTGTACCCAATATGTTCGACATGCATGTTGGCATAGACCGAACTAGGCAATCGAGTCTCGAAACAACCCAACAGCTTGAACGTCAAATCTCAGGCTTGAGTTTGAACCCGAGGAATTCCAAGACAAAATTGTCTAGAGAGGATTAGATTTGAGTTAAATGTGTTGCTGGGGTATTCTTGGGACAAAGGTTGCCCAAGAAAGGTGAGGTTGATTTTTTCTTTTTTTTTGATGTCATTATCAACTTTGTTCGTTGTAGTTTGAAGAGGAAAGTCATTATTTACATCTATTTTTGTAACTCTTTGAGATGGAGGATATCAAGATTTGATAAAGGATCTTATACCAATTCTCAGAAGGTCGTTGTCGTGCCCCTGTATTGTTAGAAGGAATGCTAACGAACTTACATCCTAACAAATGGGAGAATAGGTAGAATAGAGAAAATTATGATTCTGGGTCATGAGGGCTTGACATCCAACCAACAAGAAATAATGGAAGCCATATCCCATTAGAGGAGGTCTTATACCGATTCTCAGAAAGGTCGATGTCATGTTCGTGTCTCATTAGAAAGAAATGTTGATGGATTTACATCCTAACTATGGGGAGAAGAGGTAAGCATGAGGAAAATCGTGATTTTGGGTCGCAAGGGTTGTACATCTAATTGGTAAGAGAGAATAGACATTGTATCCATTAATGGAGGTCTTATAATGATTCTCAGGAAGGTCATGTCATGTACATGTGTCATTAGGAAGGAAGGTCAATGGACTTACATCATAACTATGAGAAAGATAGGTAAGTTAGAGGAAAATCATGGTTTCATATCAGGATGGCATTACAACCAACAAGTAAGAAAGAAGGGAAGTCGAATCCCATTAAAGGGGGTCATATACTAATTCTCGGAAAGGTCGATGTCATCTCCCTATCTCATTAGGAAGGAATATCTATGGACTTACATAATAAATAAGAGGAAGATAGGTAACTTAGAGGAAAGTCATGATTCCAGGTCAAGAGGGCCTTAGACCCAACTAGCAAGAGAGAAGGATGTGTGAAAGTCATACGAGTTGAGTTAAATTAAGATTTTATAGGAATTTGTGATGTTTTAAGTGTTTGTTGGGTATAGACCACTTGAAGGAAATTACACCTAGCCCATGGTTGTTTAATTTGGGATTTTGTTTAAGGTTGTTCCATAGGTTTTAAAATTTTTGTTGGGTAAAGGCCACTCGAAAGAAATTACACCTCGCTCATAGTTGTTTAATTTGTGGTTTTGTTAAAGGTCAATTTACTTACACATGTTGTTTTATGGAAATCATTTTTTTATTAGTGTCGAGGTTTAAACAAGTCAATCAACATTCACTGGACTTTTTGGACCTACGCAAAAAGCGTTGTGAGCTTATTTTGATAGAATTTCAATCATATAAACAAAAAGTGACAACAACATCATCATCAAGAGTAAAACATCAAGCTGCTGGCTAATGTCACATTTCTGACCTGGGCATCTACATTAGTTTTTGAGTTTACTTGTCTCATATAATCTCTCTTATACAATAGGACTGACTGTGAATACCTTGCACTCTAAGATACTGTTAGAGACAAGCTCTTTCTAGCAATCATATGTATTGGGTTCTCAACGACATCATAGGATCTCCGCAGGTCATAAAAGTTCTAAAGCGCTGGCTCTGCATTGACAGCCTCACCTGGGAATAACATTCTCACTATAATAGAAATTCATTGCTTGGCCACTTCTGGGATGCAATGTTTTGCTATGTCGGCACCATTACCCTATAAACATTGAGGACAGGTCCCACTAGGATGTGTATCTTTTTTGGGCCTCTGAACTCCCTAGGTCCTACGATAGGTAACTTGGTCCCAAGCATTATTAGAAACTCCCTCAGCAGTGAGATTGTGCAAAATAGTCTCTCAAAATGTTGGTGATCAATGTAGGGTGGTGATCGACAGCTGCAGAAGATAAAAGTAATAAATTTTCACAAACAATTTCAATTCAGACACAAAATATAATCAGTTTAATAAGGTAGAAACATATCTATATGCAAATATACATATCTCTTAAGTAATACATGACTCTAGTGAAGTCCTGGATATCGATCCCACAGGGAGGAGCAAACCTTAAAGCGTAGCATAGAAATCTAATATTCAATTTGCAAAGCACTTAGTGTAATACCAAAAATGCTACAATTTAACAATGCTAGATATTTTTTTTAAATCACTAAATTACTTTCTAGGCTTCAAATTAGAGTAACTACTACTATAATAAGTTTTTGTAATGTTAGGTTCAAAATTAGAGAAAGTATCCTTCCCCTTACAATGATATTTTGGTGAGTGAATAATATAGATTAGTTTAGTATATGTATTGTATCAAAGAAGAGTGTACCTATTTTTTACCCTCTTCCGAGTGCTATAAAGAACATTGGCTAATCCTAGGTTTTGTCCCTAAATCCGTGGTTAGGTTGGTAGGATACTGCCTCTCACTCTAGAGCTCCAACTTCCCTTCCCTGAAGGCTAACTCTCGCTTTAGTTTCTAAACACTAGAACCAAATTGGGGATTTTAGTCTGTCACCCTAAAATCTCCAACTCTACGCCCAATTAACATATTTCCCTATTTATTTGTACCCAACCCCCATGGACTTCACCATATGTGGAGTTTGAATGTAATCTCCATTTTTGTTTTTGAAAGAATAACCCTTTTGGATCGCATGTTTCACAATGTATTTTAGCAAATCAATTGGCCATATTGAAAGTAAATTAAGAATGAAGTGGAAAATCATCACAATTTCTATTCTTTCTAATGACACATCCAATCTAAATTATCACATCACCATTTATCATTGCAAGGAGAAAGACAAAGAAATCAACTTAGAATTCGTGGAGAAGATATGACACAACAAAGATTTTATGTATAAAAGCAACGTCATACAAACAGTAAAAATTAAATACAACTTATCTGATATTCTTCCCCAAACAAATCCATTGAAATTCCCTTGGTTCTCTGATCCCCGATAAATATATGTGCGCTAAAAACTTGACTCCACACCAAATATATGTGCTGATGATTTAGATATGAAAATTATGATTTTATAATATGGGATACAATGCAAGTATACGTATCGTTTATCATGTAATATAACAATTTCTGATTAAGTCCCGAGACATCGAACCCAGAGGGAAATGTAAAAACTTTTTAAAGAATTAAGAAAAATTATATTTTTACTTTTTTTAATGATTTTTGAAAGTATGTTTTGATTTGTAAAGTTTAAAAGTTGTTTTTGGTATTTTTAATAAAAGCTAAGCAGGAAATGAAAATTATCAGAACTTTAAAATTGCGGTATAAAATACTAGGAAATAAAATATCATTTTCTTTTTCTTATAAAACAGTAATAATTATGAAAGTATTGTTGTGGAAGTATTTAAATGTGTTGTGATAAATAGGAGCAAATTTATTCTTTACCCTTACTGGTTACATAAAGAACTTTGGTTAATTTGAAATTTTAAAATCTTGAACATGGTTAGGCAAGGAAGATACCAGTTCTCACTCTAAAGTCCCCTTGATTCCCTCCACCTGGGGGCTAACTTCTTATAACATAATTTAAAATATCAAACCAAACTAGGGGGCTTTAGCCTGTCACTCTAAAGAAATCTAATTTTACTCCCAATTAAAAACATATCTCCTAAAATACTGACATTCAATTATTTGGACTACAATTCTCATCTATATAATTGCATGCGATTTATACCAATTATTGTTTGAGACAATACCACATTGGATCTTACATAATCTCACAACAAATTTAACATCTTAATTGGCTAAATTTAGAAGTAAATTAAGTTCATGGAATTAAATTTTCACAACTTATTCCAACTTTAAACACTTATACATTCCACAACAATCCTACATAATTTAATTACTTCTTCATTTAAGAAAGAAAAAGATAAAGAAAACTACTCAAAATTCATGGAGAAAACACAAGCACACATTGATTTGAATAAAGAAAACACAATAAGAAAAACTAAATATAAAAATAGAAGCAAACACTTATCTGAAAATCCTCTCCACAAGACTCCGGAAGTTCCTTTCAAACTTGACTTTTCACAAGACAACACTATAGAGGTTGGCGCCCAACACTGTTGACTCGAACTCTGACTTTAAACTTCAATAAAACAAGATAAATGGATGAAAGATAATTGGTGGAAAGAAAGTTTCACACCAACCCTTTCTCCTCTAATACTAAACTAATTAATCTATAAACAATAAAAGACTGAAAGTAAAACTAGGAAAGACTCTTTGAAACTAGAAGATGACTCTGAAAATGAGAAAAGACTCTTGAAAACTAGACTCACTCCTACACACACACACACACTTAAACTAATTCCAAGTCTTCATGATATAATTTTCCAAAAGGTGCCTTGGTGTCTCTTCAAATCATGTCCAGATTCAACGTATCCCCCAAAAGATGCATCCTTTCATTCAAATTTGTAGCCCATAGGAAGTTAAGGAAGCCGCCACCAAAATTAGCTTCAAACACCCCTTGAAATTGACACCGAAACTGAAGAAAATTTGATTTTTAACTGTTGCGGCTAAGCGCCGACCTGGCGACCCTTAGCTGCCAAAGTCCAAATTTTTATTTTTTTCATTTTTTTGCTCCAAATTTGATCCAATTTTGCTCCTTTCATCATAATCACTTATTTTCATCATATCTGCAAGAAAAACACAAAATACCTTCCATTAAAGTGCAATATCATCACGAATAGGTATAAAAATGTGCATAAAAATACTATATATTTTAGGTGTATCAAAATCCCCAAACTTAGGGTTACACAACAAACACAATATCAAAATAAATCACATGACATAACATACATCAGTTCATCAACAAAAACTCAGTAACACATAAAAAAAATCAACTAATCATCCTCATCATCTTGCTCGTTCCAATCTCTGGATGTCACATAAGGTATTGATGCGGGCTTTATATATTGCAGGAACTTATAAACTCAAATTTATATATTTAATAATGATTTTATAAAGTCCAAACATGCAACACAAGTATACGTATCGTATCAAGTAATACAGGGCTCTAATGGAGTCCTGATTATCGATCCCACAGGGAAGGCACGATTCTTACAATAGATAATGTAATACTGAAATCCAATACTAAAATTACAATTAAAGTTTAATGTTTACTTCTACTAACAAGATGCAAAAACAATAATAATTAAGCATACTACAATTGCTTCTAATATCTTTAAAATAAAATTAACTAACAGACACACTAAGCTTGTTATTTGAAAGGTTTTGATATATATGAAAAGTATCTTTCCTCTTGCAACGAGTATATGATGTGTGAATGATATAGAATGATTTTTATTTTTTATTTTATTTTGCCAAATAGCAGTATAAATGTTTCTTTACCCTCAAAAGAGTACCCCCTCTTCCCAGCATGAAAAGAACATTAACATATCCTAAGTTTAGTCATAAAATCTAAGGCAAGGCTGGGAGGATACCGGCTGTAACTACGGAGCTCCCACTCACCCCTTCACCTGAAGGCTAACCTTCGAGTTTAGTTACTAATCTTAGGACCAAATTGGGGATCCCAGCCTGTCACCCTGAAACCTCCAATTTAAAGTCCATCAAAATACGTTTCCCTATTTATTTGCACTTAACTCACATGAACTACCCAACTCATCCATGGACATTGAATGGATTCTTCATTATTGTTGTAGGACACTAAATACTTTTAGAGTTAATATTCAACAACAAGTTTTAACAATTCAATTGGCGAGATCGAAAAGTAAATTAAGTTCGAAATGAAAAACCATCATAATTTCTTCATTACTTTAAAAGCACTTCAAATCTACATCATCACATCTCTATGCAAGAAGAAAGACAAAGTAGACTACTCAGAATTCATGGAGAAGACACAATAAAACATGGATTATATATATAAAAGTAAAGTCATACAAACCACAAAAGAAAATACAACTTATCTCTTTCTCTTCCCCAATGCAAATCCCTTGAAGTTCTTTTGAATCATTTTCTCTCTTCTTTGCAACACTCAATTCCCTCCTTAAAATGGAAAGGAAGAATAAATCTCTCACTTTACTCCTCCTTCACTCGTTAGAGAAGAATCCCTCTCAAATTCTCACTTCTACACTCACTCTTCTAAACCCTAACACTCAACACACACTCTCCCTCTCTATAACCACACTAGAACTTCAGAACTCTCTCTATTTTTCATCCAAAAATAGTTACTTATAAGTTAGAAATGAAATCCCAAGTGTTTCCTTAAGCATCCCTTCAAAAAGTTGCCAAAACCTTTCAAATTTGAATTGCATCGACATTGGGCGCCGGCAGTATCGTGCGCCGGCGGCGCTCTATCGCCCGATTAATTCTAGAGCTCTCAGGAAAATGGTGCCGGTGGCGCCCATTCTGGCGCCGCGGCGCTAGAAGCTGTTTTTCTCATTTTTGCTCCTTTTTGCTCAGAATTCGTTCCTTTTCGCTTCTTTTCGCTCCAATCACCTAAAATCATCATACCTGCAACAAATCATGAAAAATACATTTCTTTAAAGTACAATATCACCAAAAATGGGTAAAATTATATAACAAAAATAGTATATATTTTTAGTGCATCAAAATCCCCCAAACTTAACTATTATTTGTCCTCAAGTAATCCTTTTACTACATAAAATAATAACTCAAGGCAATGTACTTTTCACCTGTAAGACACTAAAATTTTTCATTCAAAAGAATATATTGGTTAGACTTTTAGAAAGAAATTTAGTAATTCAGGTTAACACTACATGTATAAGAATATTCAGCAATCAAGTCTAAGGGTTACTAGTCTTATTTATTTGAAGATAAACCATAATTTGTCACATTAAGAGTGCCTTGAAAGATTATGTGAAAAAGGAGTTCATGCAAACTTCATCGGAATGTAGGTCGATACTTTAAATATAAATTCGGAAGTGAAATCGAGTTCTCCCTTTAGGGTGACTCGAGTGAAGCCGATTTTGATTAGGCATCTCCTCAAGCTTCTCCTCATAAATATTTTTCTTTCTTTTTCTTTTTCTTTTCTTTTTGGGATTGTTTTGCAATCCTTCTTTTCTTTTCTTTCCTTTTTCTCTTTTCTCTCATTTTTTTTAATGAAGATTACTGTATCTGGATAGCTTGTAATGATTTTGAACTTCACTCTCCTCTTTCTATAGTTCAAACTTGAAACACATCCTTACTTTATAATTAGGTATGAGCTTTATTATTCATCATAAAGTCACAATCTCTTTTTAACACACAATACTTTAAGTCTCTTAACATTTCAAAAATACGGTTTTCTTTACTTCAAATAGTTAGGTATAATCGAATCCTTTCATACAGAATATCTTACCCTTATAAAATTAACCTTTATTACTAAAAATTTCATCCGATCCTTCCATAATATTTAGCTGAAATTAAAAAGTTTTAGTTATCTCGAGCGAGATTCAAGCTGCCGGAAGTTATCTTTAATAATTTTTAAAAATATAATAATTGAGAACAAATAAGAGTTAATATTTTTCTACCCTCCCCCAAACTTAAAATTTTCAATAAATTTGAAACAATAAAGAGTCAAAGAAACTAACTTTTTTGTCTTTAGGATCTTAAAATCTTCAAAAGCTATTTGTTATTAGTCAAAATTTATAGCTAACAGACATGGAACAGTTAGCAACAGCGTTATAAAATTTTTAAATATTTGCAGGGTAAAGAGATATCAAATTTAAACATCTAAACATCCAACAGAACACCATAACTACTAAACAAACTATCACAACACTACACAGTCCATTTAACAATTTCAATTTTTCATTACAACATAATAGTATATTAACAGGTTAGAACGTCACATGGAAAAGTAAATAACTATTACATCTCAGAAACACAACACATAACAAGAAAAACAAAAACAAACAAACTACAAATCTTCATCACCAAGATCATCAGCAGGGTCAGCAGGATCAGGTCTATACGGTGTATAGCTAGGGCAAGTAGAAAATATCACATCAGTCTCCCCCCTGATGAATCTAACATGAGCATCATAATAGGCAATATCAAATTCAACTCTTCTCCTCATATAATCTTCATTCACATTACTTCTGGCCTCAAACACATCCATCCTACCATGGAGTCTATCCACACTAGCACTCTGTAATCTCAGCTGCTCCATAATATTAGACAATGTAGGGGGCTCAGATGTAGATGGAACGTTGTTAATCATAGTAGGAATATTAGTACTCCTACTCTCATCTCGTGCTCCCACATGAGACTCATAAGTACGAATAATAGTCTTTGTAATGGGTCTCAGTGGTATAGCTACCTCTTCGAGCTGGTAGAGCTCTACTCCGGGCCTGAACACACAGAGCATGAACTAGGGCAGAATGTCCTAATCCTCCAGTGGTCTCCCCTCTAGCAATAGTTTGAATGTTCTTGAAGACAATAGCTCCAATATCAATCTTATTTATTTTCTGAATACAATCGTTCATAATTGCTCTATCCCTTGTTACTTTAATGTGATGATAAGAAGGTAACAATCTTGAAAGGATGAAATAGTGCCAAGCTTTAAATGCAACATTTAACTTGGAAGCGTGAAAGTTAATCATCTGCTTTTGACTTATTTTCCATTCCCCTCTTCCGTCTGTCAGAAAAACAATCACTTCTTTCATATTCACCTCTCGAATATCAAAATTTTCATATTCACAAACAAATTGTTCCCAAGTTTGATAAAATGCATTAATACACTGAGGGGTAAATTCAACCATTTTTCCTCTAACTAGCACATACCCAGTCTCAGTTCAGGGTACATTCACATAGAACTCTCTAACAACACCTATAACAACTGTCGTAGTAAAATAAAAGAATCTCTCCCAATTCCACTCAGCAATTAACTGCTCAACAGATCCACCGAGATTATCAAAAGCTTGATCCTGAATACGCTTCTTATTATAAAGGTAAGAGTTAAAATGAAACTACACTTTAACATTGACAAATCTTTCTTCATCAAAATCCAATTTTCTCTTCCCTTTACTCATCCTTGGAGCCATGTGAATTTCTAAAAATTGTAAGAAAAATCTAATAAATTTCAAATTCACAATGTAATAAACTCCAAATACTATTCTAAACAAGTAAGAGCAAATTTCATCATAGGAAATCTCAAAATTTCTTCAAAATCCCAAAATTCCAATCTAAGCAATGTGAGAGATTCCTATGGTGAAAATAAAAAATTTTTAACTTAAAATGAATCTCTTACCAAGAGAAGTGTAGATCTGGTCTCGAAAAGCTTTGAAAATACTTCAAATTCAAGATCTAGCAAGCCCTAGGTCTTCAAAATCACGAAAATGGAGGAGGAAGATGAAAGCAATGGAAAAAATCACGGGTCCCAGGGTCAAAATCGCGAAATAAAGGGTTTTCGGCCTTTTCTGTATTCGGGTGCCGGCGACACTCTATTTTTTTAAAATGCCAAAACTCTCTAGATTTGGGAGCCGGCAGCGCCAGTCCAAAAATTTTTCTGGTTCCGAAATCTTTTTCGTAATTTTAATTGTATCGTCCTCCACAATGACATTTTACACTTCATTAAGCATCTATTTCATCACACAAGCAATAACTACACAATTCTTACACAAACAACACAAAACATACTTCTATATATAAAATCCACATTACAACATAAACACTAATATATTCATCAAATTAAACCAACAACTCTTAAATTCTTAGTGTTTCAAGTACACTACGATAAGCAAACACTTAAATCTAAGCACACACAACAAAATTAAGCATAGAAAAACTAAATGCAAACTACAAAGCAAAGCAAAAAAAATACTAAACACACCAAACAAAATTAAGCAAAGTAAAGCAAACACTCATCAAACATAAGTAGAATCTAGTAATCACTCCTCATCGGTCTCAGAACTTTCTTCCTCTCTGATATCTCCAATAGATTGCTGATGCACGAACAAATTGTAGAAGGGATGAAATGGGAATTCATCAGATGAATCATCAGCAATCATAAATTCTTCTTCATCGGCTTAATCAGGCCCATTTCAATTCGACTAGTGTGATCAAATTGTTTCTTCATCCTCCAGTCTATATGATCAAATAAATCAGAATATTATTGATGACATTCATAACATTCTGTACCTCTTTCTCCAATTGCTTGATTCTCTTCAGTATCACTCTGGAACTTTTAAGAAAATAAGACTGAATAGGTTGTGAAGTCTGAGTTTTTTGATCAGCAAGTAGATCCATATCTCCTTCATCTCCTATGGAACTTGTGAATGACTACACAACAAAAATATGGCGGACGGGTGTCTAAGCCCATATTTTGATCCATAAACTATCAAACCCAAAACTGATTTCACAATTATATTACCAATATCAATAGGCCTTCTAGTTTGAATACAAAAATTCAAAATAGCACTTTCCTTGGTTACTTTACTAATGTTCAATGTTGGAAATAACTTCACCAAAATAAAGTAATGCCACTGCTTTGACACCGGATTTAAAGATGTAGAAGAGAAACTAATATATCCATTTTCTCTAACTTCCCAGTCTTCATTTTCATCTGTCAAATAATGATACACATCATTCATATTATCACTTGTGGAATTAAAATTGGAATAGTGGCAAATAGGTACATTCTCAATCATAAAGAAATCATTAATTCTCACAGGAGTGAATTGCACAAACCTACCTCACACAAAGATGAATCCTTGGTTTGTCCCGTGAATATTTGCATAGAATTCCTTGCTAACCGGAACGACTATGGCAGCGGTAGTGTAACATAGCACTTCCCAATGTCTTTACTTTATTATCTCTTCAACTCTTGTAGTAGGATTATCCATACCTCAATTAATAAAGCCTCTTTCCTTGATAATCCTCCTCTTCATGATCACCTTGTTGAATAATTGTTGCGCCTCAAAACTGATTAACTTTCCTCGGTTGAAAATGCGAGATCGAGGGGTTTCAATGGAGTAGGAATCCATGGGATGCGAATTGGGAAAGAAAGTTTTCGTTTTTCTGGAATTTGGAAGCTTAAAATGGAGTTTAGGGAGTTATAAAGAAGAAGATCCCGCTCAAAATTGTCAAAATATTCATTTTTAAACTCCAAAAACCGTCAACAAGTTTTGGGCTCCAGCGGCGCTCAAACCTAGAAGTTCAGTATGTTCTCTGTAATTGGGCGCTGGCGGCGCCAGTGGTCAACAATCTCACCGAACTTCGTTTGGCCTGAAATACTCCAATATCTCAATTCTACCCAATATTTAAAAGTATTTAGGAGCTATTAGGATTCTAAAATAACTATCTAAAAAGCATAACTACAACAAACAATCAAACACACCAAAAAGATACATATGGGTTGCCTCCCATAAAGCGCTTGGTTTAACGTCGTCAGCCCGACAAACCATTCAGTTAATTGAGATGACTCAGCATTAAAACCTCTTTGAAGTTGGGTTGAAACCCATCAAATTAAGGCTTTAATCGATTCCTATTAACCTTGAAAATCTTTTCAGTATTAGGATCCTCAATATCAACAACTCCAAAAGAATGAACTTTTACAACTGTAAAGGTCCCAACCATCTAGACTTGAGCTTTCCAGGAAATAATTTTAATCTTGTGTTGTATAACAAAACTTTTTGCCCATGTTCAAGTTTCTTTTTCAATATCTTCTGATCATGCCACAATTTCATTCTCTCTTTATAGATTCTGTCATTTTGATAAGATGCATTTCTAATTTCTTCCAATTCATTCAATTGCATAAATCTCTTCTCTCAGGCATTTTTCAAATTAAAAATTTGACTCTTTTATCGCCCAATATGCTTTATGCTCCAATTCAACCGGTAAATGACAAGTCTTACCAAACACTAGTCCATAAGGAGACATTCTAATAGGGGTCTTAAAAGCGATCTATAAGCCCATAATGCAATATCTAATCGAGCAGACCAATCTAATTTATGATTATCCACAGTTTTCTCCAAAATTCTTTTAATTTCACAATTAGACACTTCCGCTAAACCACTAGTTTAGGGATGATAAGCAGTAGAGATTCTATGAATAATATTATACTTCTCAATCAATATCTTAATTTGATTATTCCTGAAATGGGATCCACCATTAGTTTTAATCACTCTCAGCATTCCATATCTCGTAGATATATTTTTGTTTAAAAATTTTGAAACACTTCGAGCATCACATCTAGGTAAAGCAATAGCTTCAATCCATTTCGAGACATAATCAATGACAACCAATATATATAAATTTCCAAATGAGGGAGTAAATGGTCCCATAAAATCTAGTCCCCATACATAAAAAATTTCAACTTTCAAATTATAGTTTAGAGGCATTTCATTTCTTCTAGAGATATTACCTACTCTCTGACATCAATCACATGATTTAATATATTTGTATACTTCCTTAAAAAGAGTAGGCCAATAAAATCTAGATTGTAAAATCTTAAAAGCAGTTTTATCAACACCGAAATGACCTCAAAATTTAGAATCATGACATCGTTGAATAATTAAATTAGTTTCTTCCCGTGGCACACATCTTCTAATAATCACATCCTTACACTATTTAGATAGATAGGGCTAATCCCAAAAATAAAATTTTGCATCATATTTAAATTTCTTTTGTTGGTGCCTTGTTAAATCAGGTGGTACAATATCACTCACAATGTAATTCACAATATCAGCATACTAAGTCAAATTTATTCCCATAATAGTATAAAGTTGTTCATCAAGGAAAGTTTTTGTAACTTCCTACTCAGATTTAGATAGTTCATCATACTCTAATCTTGACAAATGATCAGCTATTTGGTTATCATATCCCTTCCTATCGACTATCACAAAATCAAATTCTTGCAGAAGAAGTACCCATCTAATCAGTCTAGGTTTCACATCCTTCTTTTACATTAAATATTTGATAGCTGAATGGTCTGTATGCACAATAATTTTAGCTCCAATTAAATAAGGTCTAAACTTTTCAAAAGCAAATACTATAGCTAATAACTTTCTTTCAGTAGTGGTATTATTAATTTGAGCTTCATTATAGTTTTACTAGCATAGTAAATGACCTTGAAAACTTTATCATACCTCTGCCCCAACGCTACTCCGATCGCATAATGACTAGCATCAGACATAAGTTCAAATGGTTTCTCCCAATCAGGTGAAACAATTATAGGTGCAGTGATTAATTTCTTTTTTAATAATTCAAAATCACTCAAAATTTCATCATTAAAATCAAATTTTCTATCATTTTCTAGAAGTCAGCACAAAGGTTTGGTAATTTTAGAAAAATCTTTAATATATCGCCTGTAAAATCCAGTGTGTCCTAAGAAACTCCTCACCTTTCTCACGGTAGTGGGTGGTGGCAATCTCTCAATCACTCTAATTTTAGTAGGGTCGACCTCCATACCATATTCAGAAATTTTATGCCCAAGCACAATTCCTCCTGCAACCATAAATTGACATTTCTCCCAATTCAGAACTAAATTTGTTTTCTCACAAAGCTCCAAAACTTTTGCTAAGTTTTCCAAAAATATTTCAAAAGAAGTCCCAAATACAGAGAAATCATCCATGAAAATTTCTATTCCATTATCTATCATACTGCTAAAGATAGACATCATACATCTCTGAAAGTTGGAGGTGCATTACATAGTCCAAAAGGCATTCTTCGAAAAGCAAAAGTTTTGTAAGGGCTAGTAAATGTTGTCTTTTCTTGATCCTCAAGAGCAATAGTTATTTAATGGTAACCAGTATATCCATCTAGAAAGCCATAGTACTTGTGTCCAACAAATTTATCCAGCATTTGGTCGAGAAAAGGAAGAGGAAAGTGATCTTTTCGGATGGCGGCATTTAATTTCCTATAGTCAATAAAAATTCACCATCCATTAATTTAACTTGTGGGTTGATTTCATTACATTCATTCACTTCAACTGTCACTCATCCCTTTTTTGGTACACAATGTATTGGACTCACCCAAGCACTATCCGCAATAGGATAAATAATTCCAGCATCCAACCATTTTAAAATCTCCTTCTTAACTTATTCTTTTAATATTGGATTCAATCTCCTCTGCGGATCAACTCTGGTTTATGTTCTTCATCTAATAAAATTCTGTGCGTACAAATTGAAGGACTGATTCCTTTAATATCTGCTAAAGTCCATCCAAAAGCTTTTTTGTATCTTTTTAAAATTTCCAACAATTTTTGTTCTTGATATTCATTTAACTCCTAAGATACAATAACTGGTAGGGTAGATGATTCTCCTAAAAACATACACTTCAAATGATTAGAGAGAATTTTCATCTCAAGTTCAGGAGGTTTTATTATAGATGTAATTAAGCTTTTATCTCCACCTTCCATAGTGTCTAATACTTCAAATCTCTCCCGAACATACTCCAAATCTTCATTCTTTTGCCTATCTGAATTTTCTTTATTTTCAATTCCTTCTTCAAACATATTTCCATACTCCACTTCCTTTTCAAGTATATTTTCAAAATGATTGTTTCTCAAATGTTCACAGACCTCCATCCTAAAATATTCATCATCTTTTTCCATTGAGGGATACTTCATAGATTTTAAAGTATTGAAGGTCACCTCTTGATCATTAACTCTCATAGTTAATTCTTCTTTTTGAACATCAATCACTGCTCTCCCAGTAGTAAGGAATGGTCTTCCCAAAATGATTGAAATTTCTTTATCTTCCTCCATATAGAGTACAATAAAATCCATGGGAAAGATAAATTTATCCACTTTCACTAACACATCTTCCACCACTCCTTTAGGGTAAGTAACAGAATGATCAGCCAACTGAAGAGTCAGAGATGTAGAAAAAAATTCTCCTATTCCCAACCTTTTGAAAGTTGATAAGGGCATAAGATTAATACTAGTTCCCAGATCACATAAGGCTCTTACGAAAAATTTTCCCCTATAGCACACGAGATAGTGAAACTACCAGGATCTTTAAGTTTTTCCGGAAACTTCTTCTAAATAATTACACTACACTCTTCGCTAAGTGAAACAGTTTCATGATCTGTGAAATTTCTTTTCTTTTTAATAATATCCTTCATAAACTTAACATATCCAGACATGTGTTCTAATGCTTCAACAAAAGGAATATTTATCGTTAATTTCTTAAGGATCTCCAAAATTTTTTGAAATCTGTTATCCCTATTTTATTTCTTCAATCATTGAGGAAATGGAGGCGGTGGTTTTTCAATAGTAATCTTCCTTGGTTCAAGAGTATATTCCAATTTTGGATAAATCTTATTTGAATCTTTTTCAATATCCACTTTCTCCTTTTCTATTTCAACTTCTTTTTGTACTCTTGTCTTCAATTCCTTTCCACTCCTTAATTGAATAGCCTTAAGTTGTTCCTTGTTTTGATCTTTTGGATTGATCTCAACATTACTTGGAAGTGTTCCAGAAGGTCTATTATTAAGTGCGATGAAAATATGCCCCGATTGATTTTCAATATTTTTCATTGCAACACCTTGATCTTGTAATTGATTTTCCATATTCAGAATCATTTTTTTAGAAGAAAACTTCTTATCCTTAAAATGTGGGTTACTATTGAATCTAGGAGGATAAGAAGGTCTAAAATTGGTATTTCCTTGATTGTTCCGATTTCCAACTGGATTTATAGAATTGTTCCCCCAATGTAGGTTAACATTTGCATTTCTATTATTCCAGTTGAAATTTGGGTGATTTTTCCAATCGGGATTATAATAATTCGAATAAGGATTGTTAGGTATATTAATAGCATTCAAGGTCTCATAAGGTGTTTGAGATTCTGTTATCTGTCCAAATGAATTTTTCTCTAACACTTGGGGTGGTTGAGAATAATTCCTTCCATATTGATCTATTTTCTTAGAAAGGGCTGCAATTTGAGAAACTAGCATAGTCATCATATCTGAACCATGAACACTAGCTACTCTTTTAGGATTTACCCATTCAGAGGGCCATTGAAAATTATTAGTAGCCATTTCTTCAGTTAATGCGTATGCTTCATCAAAAGGTTTTGTCATTAACAATCCACCAACAGCAACATCTATAATCGATCTCAATGATTCTTCTAATCCATTGTAAAATGTTTGAATTATTAACTAGTTTGGTAAAGCATGATGTGGGCACTTCCTAAGAAGATCTTTAAATCTTTCCCAAGCTTCATATATTGATTCCCCTTCAAACTGACCAATAGATGTGATATCATTTCTTAGCTTAGAAGTCTTTGATGGAGGGAAGTATTTTGATAGAAACTTTTGAGAAAGTTCTCCCCAAGTACTAATAGATCCAGGTGGTGCTAATGAATTTAACCATGCCTTAGATTTATCCCTTAATGAAAAGGAAAAAGTCTAAGTCTGACAGCATCATTCGACACTCCGTCATATTTAAAAGTAACACATAGTTCTAGAAAATTAGAGAGATGTAGATTTGGATCCTCATTACGTGTTCCTCCAAATTGATTATTTTGTACCATTTAGATAATAGCAGGTTTAAGTTCAAATAAATTAGCAGCAACATCAGGATTTTGAATAGTCACATGAATTTCATTTCTTTGTTGGGTTAGCATAATCTCTTAAAGGTTTTGGCAAATTTCCAATATCATTTCTCTGATTATCTTGATTATTCGCCATTACGCAAGGATTTTCAGTTTATTTTTGTTGTTTTCTAATTTTTCTAACAGTACGCTCCAACTCCAAATCGTAAGGTACTAAACCTATAGATCTACTACTACGCATATAAAATCACACAAATACTATAAAAATTAAACAAACAAACAATTACACACTACAAAGTAAAGGTTTTCAGTTACTATATTATCAATAGATACCGTTTATACCTTCCCCGGCAACGGCGCCAAAAACTTGATGCGGGCTTTATATATTGTAGGAACTTATGAACTTAGATTTATATATTTAATAATGATTTTATAAAGTTCAAACATACAATGCAAGTATACGTATCTTATCAAGTAATACAGGGCTCTAATGGAGTCCTGGTTATCGATCCCACAAGGAAGGTAAGATTTTTACAATAGATAATGTAATACTGAAATCCAATACTAAAATTACAATTAAAGTTTAATGTTTACTTCTACTAAAAAGATGTAGAAAACAGTAACAATTAAGTAAACTACAATTAATTTTAATATCTTTAAAATAGAATTAACTAACAAACACACAATAAGTTTGGTATTTGAAATGTTTTGATATATATGGCAAGTATCTTTCCTCTTGCAACAACTATATGATGTGTGAATGATATAGAATAATTTTTATTTTTTATTTTATTGTGCCAAATAGGAGTCTAAATGTTTCTACCCTCAAAAGAGTACGCCCTCTTCCAAGCATGAAAAGAACATTGACATATCCTAAGTTTAGTCACTAAATCTAAGGCCAGGAAGGGAGGATACTGGCTGTCACTACGGAGCTCCCACTCACCCTTCACCTGAAGGCTAACCTTCGAGTTTAGTTACTAATCTTAGGACCAAATTGGGGATCCTAGCCTGTCACCCTGAAACCTACAATTTAAAGTCCATCAAAACACATTTCCCTATTTATTTGCACTCAATTCCCATGAACTACGCAACTCATCCATGGGCATTGAATGGATTCTTCATTATTGATGTAGGACACTAAATCCTTTTAGAGTTAATGTTCAACAACATGTTTTAACAATTCAATTGACCAGATTGAAATGTACATTAAGTTTGAAATGAAAAACCATCACAATTTCTTCATTACTTTAAAAGCACTTCAAATCCACATCATCAGATCATCACATTTCTATGCAAGAAGAAAGACAAAGTAGACTACTCAGAATTCAAGGAGAAGACAAAATAAAACATGGATTTTATATATAAAAGAAAAGTCATACAAACCACAAAAGAAAATATAACTTATCTCTTTCTCTTCCTTAATGTAAATCCCTTGAAGTTCCTTTGAATCCTTTTCTCTCTTCTTTGCAACACTTAAGTCCCTCTTTAGAATGGAAAGGAAGAAGCAATCTCTCACTTTACTCCTTCTTCTTCACTCCTTAGAGAAGAATCCCTCTCAAATTCTCACTTCTACACTCACTCTTCTAAACCCTAACACTAAACACACACTCTCCCTCTCTAGAACCATACTAGAACTTCAAAACTCTCTCTATTTTTTGTCAAAAAACTGTTACTTATAAGTTAGAAATGAAATCCCAAGAGTTTCCTTACGCATCTTTTCAAAAAGTCGCCAAAACTCTTCAAATTTGAATTGCACCGATATTGGGCGCCGGTGGCACTCTATCGTCTGATTAATTCTGAAGCTCTCGGGAAAATGATGCCGGCGGCGCCCATTCTGGTACCGATGGCGCCAGAAGCTATTTTTCTCTTTTGTGCTTCGAATTTGTTCATTTTCGCTTCTTTTCGCTCCAATCACCTAAAATCATCATACCTGCAACAAATCATGAAAAATAACTTTCTTTAAAAGCAATATCACCAAAAATACGTAAAATTTTATAGCAAAAATAGTATATATTTTTGGTGCATCAGGTATATAGAATGGATGAGGGAGCATCTCAGCACTCATATCACCTCTAATCAATCTATCCAAATAATGCTGATAATTCTCCTCATATTCAACATGTTTTATAATATATCTTTCCACATTATCCATCTTACCATCCATATCTCTAATATGCTCACGAGTAAGACCCACCTTCTTCAAAATCTTTCTTAATAAACTAGTCTGTGAATCACTAGATGATGAAGCTCTCGAAGTAGTAGCACGGGAAGTAGAAGCGAGCGAAGCGAAGCAAAAGCGATAGAAGCCTACACAAATCCTCCTCACCGACTAAACTCTAAATGTACGATGTAAGCTCCAACGTTTACACTGTGGTAGTTGATTTCAAAGGCTGAAGGACCTCTTCCTAAGTTTCAAATTTCACACTAGATCGCTCACATAATGAATGAATCAGGGAAGGAAATCCCATACCTGCAGTAGTGGTAGAGCTGGCGCAATTCAAAATATAATCATAAATAGTTGCTCCAATATCTATAGGCTTCTCTTGCTGAATGCAATAGTTCAACACAGTTCTCTCCCTTGTAACTTCACTAGTATGGCTTGAGATCAATTTTTTATTTTCAACACAGTTCTCTGACTTGTAACTTCAACATAGTCAAAATACACTAGACTGCTCACATATGGAAGATCACTAGTGATTTTAGGATTTTCCAAAATGTACTCAAAACGCATAGTGAAAATAAAAAATTTTTTACTTAGGATTAGTGTTCTTACCTTAAGGAATCCAAATCTAACAATTTTTGTTGAACTCGGCCTTCAATCGATCCAATATATTGATGCCCTATGCTCCTTTCACAAAAAATAGAGGTTGAAGATGACAGGGAAGTTAAAATAGCATTTTTCAGGTTTTCGACTGCTGAAAAGCAATTTTCGTGAACCAGAGCCTAAGCGCGAGGCCTTCGGTGCTTAGCCGCGAAATCTGGCGCTTAGCTGCCAGTGCCCAGATTTTCACAATAAAGAAAATGCACTAAACCACTTAGTTTATCATCTTTAATATTTTTTAAAAAATTGTTTCTTCCTTAATAATCTTCAATACTCCAATTTCAAACTTTAATATCCATCGATTCCAATCAAGTTTCACACAAACGCAAACTTATATTTATTAAAATCAAACCACACTTAATACAAACTAAACATTTCTATCCAAACACTTTGGATGAAATTCCCTAAATACAAATGGACTCAATAATCATAAAGATAGAATTACATCACTAAGATGTAATAATCTCACATTAAAGTGCAACAGAACACAAACATAAAACATTAAACACTTAAAACATCAAACACATGAAACATAGAATACACTAAACAAAACACAAGATCAAACTAACATTTAATTCCACTCTTCAGTAGGTGAAATATATCCAGAACCATTATTATTTCCATTTGGCCCTTCTGGAATATAAATCTGATAGAACGGGCGATGATTGAACACTCTTACATCTTCTTCTTCTAACCACTTGTTCTTTAGGAACATCGCCTTATCCGCTTCTTCCACGTGACTTGTATGGTTGAATTGCATCTTGAGTTGCCATCCCATATGCTCCAAATGTACGTAAGTTTCATTAATCTTTGCTTTGATTAAAGTCACTCGGTCATTGCAATCTTTTTTGCAATTCCTTGAATACTAACGATAAGAAATCCATTGAATAAATCTTTAGCAGTGTCACTAATAAACTTGCTATTGTCAGACTCCTCTTTCTTCTTGATCTCATTCACCCAGGAGACATGATGCACTCAAAACACTCTTCTTAAGACCCAGGAATGAAAATAAGACTTGGGGCAAGTGTTTCTCTTAATCCAGGGCCTTTTTATAGAATTTAGAAGTGCATAAAACCACCATTAAATTTTTAAAAACTCCAAAAATAACTTCCAAAACCACTTCCCCATGATCTAGGCTTCTAGAACATCATTTATCACATGTTTCATAACTCCGATGCTTAAGCGCACCCTAGGCGGCGCTTAGCCGCCAGTATCTTAATTTAGCACAGATCTGCCAAATATCCAAAATTTCATTCCGGCTCCTCTAAGTCATAAAATAAGGTCAAATAAACACTACTATAACATAAAAAACTCCAAAATACTACTACCAAAATATAAAAAACAAACCAAACAAAGCACACAAAGAAAACATAAAGCAAAGCACACCAATAATAATGGGTTGCCTCCCACAAAGCGCTTGGTATAACAACTTCAGCCTGACATACCCAGAACTCATTCTGAGTGACCTAACATTAGATTCTCATCAGATTTAAGTTGATCTATTAAAAAATAATGTTTAAGTCTAGGACCGTTTACTTTAACTATTTTTCCAGTCTTAAGATCTTGAATATCCATAGCTCCATAGGAATAAACTTTTATCACAATAAATGACACCATCCACCTGGACTTAAGTTTTCCAGAAAAAATGCTTAATCTAGCATTATACAATAAAATTTTTTGTCCTGGCACAAGATTTTTAGTAAGAATCTTCCGATCATGCCATAACTTCATCTTTTCCTTATAAATCTTAGCATTTTCATAAGATTCATTTCTTATCTCTTCAAGCTCATTTAATTGCAATAATCTCTTCTCAGTAGCATCTTTCAAATTATAATTGAACTCTTTAATAGCCTAATATGCTTTATGCTCAAGTTCAATAGGTAAATGACAAGCTTTTCCAAAAATTAGCCTATATGGGGACATTCTTATAGGGGTTCTATAGGCAGTCCTATAGGCCCACAAAGCATAAAACAGTTTGATTGACTAATCCTTCATGTTTGGATTAACAGTCTTTTCCAATATTCTTTTAATTTCATGATTGGATAATTCAACCAAACCACTTTTCTGAGGATGATAAGTAGTAGTAATGCGATGATTTATATGATATTTCTTTGCTAACTTCTCAATAACTGCATTTTTAAAATGACTTCCCCCATTAGTTATAATTACTCTTGGTATTCCAAATCTGCAAAATATATTATTTCTTAAAAACTTTGCAACACTTTGAGCATCACATCGAGGTAAAGCAATAGATTCAATCCATTTGGAAACATAATCTACTACTATCAAAATATAAACATTTCTGAAAGATGGTGTAAATGGACCCATAAAATCTAATTCCCAAAAATCAAATATTTCAACTTCCAACATATAATTGAGGGGCATCTCATTTCTTCTAGAAATATTGCCTACGTGCAGACATCTATCACAGTTTTTAATATAAGCATTCACATCCTTAAAAATTGTAGGCAAATAAAATCCAGATTGTAAAATTTTATATGCAGTTCTTTCAACTCCAAAATGTCCCCCATAATCAGAATCATGACATTTTTGAATAATTTCATTAGTCTCTTCCAAAGGTATACATATTAGAATTATAAGATCCTTTCCTTGTTTATATAAAAATGGGTCATCCCAAAAATAAGTCTTAGCATCAGACATAAATTTCTTCTTTTCCTTGTATGTCAAACCATAGGGTATAATATTACTGACAATAAAGTTTACTATGTCGGCATGCCACGGAACACACCACTCATTAACAATGAATAATTTTTCATCAGGAAATTGTTCATTAATTTCATCAGCATCACAGAGAGATTTTTCAATTTCAAGTCTGGACAAATGATCAACAATTTGATTATCAGAACCCTTCCTATCTACCATCTCATACTCAACATCTTGCAAAAGAAGAATCCATCTAATCAATCTCGGCTTCACATCCTTCTTCTTCATTAAATATTTGATAGTAGAATGATCAGTATGCACCACACATTTAGTTCCAACTAAATATGATTGAAATTTATCAAAGGCAAATACTATAGCTAATAACTCTTTCTCAGTAGCGGTATAATTAATTTGAGCTTCATTAAGAGTTTTACTAGCATAATAAATAACTTTGAAAATTTTATTATATTTCTGACCCAAAATAGCACCAATGGCATAATCACTAGCATCACACATTAATTCAAAAGGTTTTTCCCAATTTAGTGAAATGATAACAGGTGCAGTGATTAATTTTTCTTTTAATGTTTCAAAAGCTTTTAGGCAATCATCATCAAAATAAAAAATTGCATCCTTTTCCAGTAAATGGAATAAAGGTTTTGTAATCTTTGAAAAGTCTTTGATGTAATGCTTGTAGAATCCAGCATATCCCAGAAAACTTCTAATTCCCCTTACATTGGTTGGGTAAGGTAAATTGGAGATAACTTGAATTTTTGTAGGATCTACCTCCAAACCTCTTTTTAAATTCGATGTCCCAATACAATTCCTCCTGCTACCATAAATTGACATTTTTCCCAGTTAAGGACTAAATTAGTTTCCTCACAGCGTTTTAGAACTTTAGACAAATGTTCTAAACATGATTCAGATGAAATTCCAAACACTAAAAAGTCATCCATAAAAACTTTAATCCATTTTTCAATTAAATCACATCAAATAGCCATCATACATCACTGAAATATAGCAGGGGCATTACATAAACCAAAGGGCGTTTTTCTAAAAGCAAACATACCATAAGAACTGGTAAACGTTGTTTTCTCTTGATCCTCGGGAGCAATTTGAATTTGGTGGTAATCAGTATATATATCCAGAAAACAAAAGTATTTATGCCCAGCCAGTCTATCCAGCATCTGATCCAGAAATGGGAGTGGAAAATAATCTTTCCTTATGGCAAGATTTAATTTTCTATAATCAATTCATATTCATCATCCTGTAACTTGTCTTGTTAGAATCATTTCATTCTTTTCATTAACAGTCACATTTACTCCTCCTTTCTTAGGAACACAGTGAATATGACTAACCCAAGCACTATCTGAAATAGGGTAGATAATTCCAGCATCCAACCACTTCAAAATTTCTTTCTTAACAACATCTTTCATGATAGGATTTAATCTCCTTTGGGGATCAGCTCGAGGTTAACAATTATCTTCCATAAGAATTCTGTGCATACAAATTGAAGGACCGATTCCTTTAATATCAGCAATTGTCCATCCAAAGGTGTCGACGGCGCCATAACTTCAAAAATCTAGTTTTTTACTTCTTTTTTCTCCAATTTAGTTCCTTTTCGCTTCTTTTTGCTCATTTTTCCTAAAATTGTTATACTTGTAGTAAAACATGAAAAATACCTTCCATTGAAGTGAAATATCATAGAAAAGGAGTACAAAAATATATATGAAAAATTAAAAATATTTTTGGTGCATCAAAATCCCCCAAACTTAACTATTACTTGTCCTTAGGTAATCCTTTTACTACATAAAAACATGGCTCTTAGTAGTGAACTTTACTTATTGATTACTATAATTTTTGATTTAAATGAATATAATAAAAAATTTTTTTGAAAGATTTTTAATAACTTAAGTCAAAATTATATGTATAAGAACATTTAGTAATCAAGTCTAAGAGTTATAGTCTCCTATTTATTTCTAGAATAATCATTATTTGTCACATTAAGGGTACTTTTAAGTATCACATGAAAAAGAAGTTCATGAAAACTCTATTAGTAATGATGCTAATACTTTACTATAAATTCAGAAATGAAATTGAGCTCTTCCTATAAGTTGATTCAAGTCAAGCTAATTTTTGATTAGACATCTCCTCAAGTTTCTCCTCACATAAATTTTTCTTTTTCTTTTTTTGGGATTGTTTTTCAATCCACTCTTTTCTCTTTTTTTTACTTTTTTCTTTTCATGTGAGGATTACTATATTTAGATAGCCTTTAATAATTTTGAACTTCACTCTCCTCTTCCTAAAGTTGGAATTTGAAACATTTCTTTACTTTATAGAAATATTAGCTTTTTTAATGATTCTTCATAGAGTCACAATCCTTTCTTCGCACATAAACCTCTAAGTCTCTTAAATTTTCAAAAATACATTTTTCTTCACTTTAAATAGTTAAATATAATTTAATCCTCTTATACTAAATATCTTAACCCATAAAGTTAACTTTCATTACTAAAAACATTCATTCAAATTTACTATGATATTTAAATAAAATAAAAAATTTAGTGATCTAAAGTTAAGCTCAACTACTTTAAGTCATTTTAAAATAATTTTTAAAATATATTTTGGTTGAGAACAAATAAAAGTAAAATTTTTTTCCTCCCGTAAACCTAAATTTTTCAGTGTATAACAAATTAAGAAATGAGAGAAAAAAATAAAAAGTGAACTAACTATGCTTGTGTTAGATTCTTCTGAAGTATGCATGTATTAATTAAAAATTCAACTACATGCATAAAATGGTTAGAAGCATTGTTAACATATATATTAGAGATTTGCAGGGTAAAGAAAATCTAAAACACTACATAAAACACTTTAAACAACATGCATTACAATTTCACTACAACAGTAACAAACTACATAAGCTTTAATACAACATAACCAAATTAAAAGTACAATCACTACACATCACTGCTACACTAAAGCAAATAAAAAACATAAAAAAATCACATAATAATAACAAGCTAAAGAATACTAAACTACCAATCATCATCTCTTTCTCCTTCTTCTTATTCTTCTTCCTTAGGCTGGTATGGATAGTAACAGGGGCATGTAGGAAATATCACACATGTTTCTCCCCTCATAAATCTCATCTAAGCATCATGATAAGCAATATCATATTCTACTCTTCTCCTTTGATAATCATCATTGATACTATTTCTTGCCTCCAATCCATCAATCCTTCTATGAAGCCTTGCTATATCATCTTGCTGAATCATTAGCCGCTCCATAACATCAGAAATAATAGGAGTTCCAGAGGTTGAAGGCATGTTATAACTAGCAGAGGGAATCTGACTACTCTTTCCTCCAGATCTCCATTCTACATGAGACTCATAAGTGCGAATGTTAGCCTTACTAATAGGCTTCAAAGGGTGGACAAACTCTTTACTAATATCAACCTCAACTCCTGATTGTATACATAATGTATAAATCAGGACAGGATGTCCCAATCCTTCAGTAGTTTCTCCCTTAACTCTGGTCTGAATGCTATTATAAATACCTTTTACAATGTTAATAACTCTCATATTCTAAATACAAAAATTCAAAATTGCTCTACTCTAGAAACTTCACTATGATGATAGATAGGTAGTAGTCTTGCAGAAATAAAGTAATGTCAGGCCTTAGATGCAACATTAAGAGTGGAAGCAGGAAAATTTATCTTTTATCTTTGCTTAGTTTTCCACTCCCCTTTCCACCAGTAAGAAAAGTAATTACCTCTTTTAAGTCAGACTCCATAGTACCAAAAAATTTGTACTCATACAACATATTATATCATAATTGGTAGAAAGCATTGATCCGCTCAGGAGTAAATTCCACAATTTGCCTTTGAACTAGCACAGATTCATCTTCAGTATACCAAAAGTTGGCATAAAACTCATGGATAACTTCAAAAACAACATCTACTGAAAAATAACAAAAAGTTTCCCAGTTTCGCTCAGCAATCACCTGCTCTACAAATTTGCCCAGATTTTCAAATCCTCGATCTTGAATACACTTTTTACTACTAAGTGTAGATTTTAAGTGAGTTTGTGCTTTTACATTTACAAATCATCTGTCATCAAAATCAAGCTTCCTCTTTCCCTTAAACATCTTTGGAGCCATTTCAAATTTCTAGAAAAATAAAAATTAAATCCTAATAAATTCCAAAATCACAATGCAATAAGTTACAAAGTCAAATTTAGCAAGTAAGAGCATTTCACCATGGATTTTCTCAAAATTTCTTCAAAATCCCTAAATTTTCATTTCTCTACAAAGTGGGAGATTTCCATGGTGAAAATAAAAAATTTCTAGTTTAAAGTAGAGCTCTTACCTAGGGAAGATAAGATCCAACCTTAAAAAGCTCCAAAGTCTCCTCAAATCCAAGTTTAAGCAAGCCCTAATGGAGTATTTTGGCCTTGGCTGGAGGTAGACGATGGTCAATTGGGGTCAAAGGGTAAAAAATCGTGAATTTAAGAGGTTCTGGGCAATTTCGGGTATTGGGCTCCATCGGCACCCATTCTGGCCCGTCGGCGCAAGACCGATAAAAATAATGGAACCTCTCAGGAAAATCTCACCGTCGGCGCCCATTCTGGCGCCGTTGGTGCCCAAATCTTGAGTTCCAAAAATTTCGCTATTTTAATCATTTCCAAGTTATGTCAGCATCTAATTAGCCTTTTAAGCATCCAAATTCACTAACAAGAGATGAACTAACACCAATATTAAACAAAAAATACAAAACATTACTTTTATATTTAAAATTCAATGTTACAAACTTACATACATCAATATCTTCTACATCATAAACTCAACGTCGCAATCAAACCACAACACTGTAACGTTGAAAACATAACAAAGATCCAAATCACACATAAGTAAACCAAATACAAATCTAACTCAAGCAAATAAAGTACAAATACTTAATAAAGTAGACAAAGATAGAGAATCACTACTACTCATCCATTTCAGTACTATCAATTCTGATATCTCCCATGAATTGGTGGTGCACAAACAAATTGTAGAAGGGTGATACAGGAATTCATCTATTGAATCCTTTTCAATCCAAGCCTTCTTCTTCATCAATAATATCAATCCTTCTTCCATACACCCAATATGATCAAATTGTTCCTTCATCCTCAAATCGAGATGATCAAATAATTTAGATATATTATTAATAACATCCATAAGATTTCATACCTCTTTCTCCAATTTTTTGATTTTCATCAGAATCATCTGCGCATTTTTAGAAATATGAGGTTTAACTGGTAATAAAATCTGAGATGGTTTGTCTACCATTATGCTCAGATCATTTTCATCCATAGTTCTCTGGACAGTCACAGATGTTAGTTGGGTCCATGGGCTTCCAGAGATGAAGCACTTTTTCCTAACTCTTAAATGATACTTATGACTGACTGCAGAGTAGAAATATTGTAGAAGGATGTCCCAAACCGTAGTTTGATCCATGCACAATCAATCCCAAAATAGATTTCACAATTATAGTGCCAATATCAATAGGTCTATCAATCTGAATGCAATAATTTAATATCGCACTTTCCTTCATCACTTTACTAATTTTCTTAGTTGGGAGTAATTTAGAAGATATAAAGAAATGCCATTAATTTGAATAATGATTCAATAAAGTCATAGAGAAATTGACATACCCATCGTCTCTTATCTACCTATCTTTACTTTCATCCTTCAAATACCGATAGATTTCATTCATGTTGTCTTTTGTAGGGATAAAATTTGTGTAATGACAAATTGACACATTATCTATCATATAAAATTCATTAATCTTGGAAGGAGTGATGATATCCACCTACCTCACACATAGACGACTCCTTGGTTGATTTAAAAAATATTTGCATAAAATTCCTTCACCATTGGAATGACTATTGCACCAGTCGTGTAACAAAACACTTCCCAATGCCTTTGCATAATAATTCTTCAACAGGAGTACTAGGAACATTCATACCTCGATGGACAAAGCCTCGTTCTTTGATAATCCTCCTCTTTATAAGGATTTTGTTACAAAGTCACTGCGCCTCAAAATTGATGAACTTCCTCCTGTTGAAAACTCTAAATTTTGGAGATTCTAAGAAGTTGAAAGCCATGGAATGCAAGTTTTGGAACTTCCTTTTCATTTTTTCTGGAGTTAGTGGGTTTAAAACTTAGTATAGGAAGTTACAAGATGAAATTCCTGCTTAAAACTGCCAAATCTTGTCATTTGAAACTTTAAAAATCATTCTCTGGTCATCAGCGTTGTCGGTGCTGAATAGGGCACCATCGACGCTCAAGTTATGAAGAAATAAGTTGCTCTCTGGAAAAATCTGCCATCGGCGTTGGTTTGGACGCCATCGACATTGGATCAGGCGCTATCAGCACTGAATTGAGTGCCATCAGTGCCAGTTCACAACTTTGCTCCAACATTTTTTTCGTCAAAATAATCTCTAAATCTTTGTTTCAATCCAATAATTAGCACCATATAGGATAATTATGAGAGATTAGGACTCAAATTTAAGTTTATCTAATAATAACATCAACTATAACATAATCAAAATAACTAAATAACACAAATAACTATGGGTAGCCTCCCATAAAGTGCTTGGTTTAACTTCGTCTGTCCGACAAAAAATAGTTTCAATAGGAATGACTTAGCACTAAAACCTTTTATAATTTGGTCGAGACCCTTCAAAATATGGTTTTAATCGATGCTCATTAACTTTAAATGTTCTTCTGGTTTTTGGATCTTCAATATCAATAGCTCCAAATTGGTAGACATTCAAGGAAATAATTTTAATCGTGTCTTATATAACAAAAATTTTTGTCCAGGTTTAAATCCCTTTTTAATAATCTCCCAATCATGCCAAATCTTCATTTTCTCCTTATAAATTCTTTCATTATAATAAGATAAATTTCTCATTTCTTCCAATTCAATAAGTTACAATAATCTTTTCTCACAAGCATCTTTTAAATTAAAATTGAACTCTTTAATTGCCCAATATGCTTTATGTTCCAATTCAACTGGTAAATGGTAGGTTTTCCTAAAAAATAGTCTATAAGGAGACATTTCTATAGGAGTTTTATAAGCAGTCCTATATGCCCATAATGCAGTATCTAATCTTGCAGACCAATCTAAGTTACAAGGATTTATAGATTTCTCTAAAATTCATTTAATTTTATGATTAGATACTTCAGCTAAACCACTTGTCTGAGGATGATAAACAGTAGAGATTCTATGCATAATATTATATTTTCTAGTTAATCTCTAAATCAGATTATTTCTAAAATGAGATCCACCATCAGTAATAATAACTCTTGACTTTTCATATATTGTAAAAATATTTTTCATTAAAAATTTTGAAACACTTCGAGCATCACATTTGGTTAAAGCTATAGCTTCAATCCATTTTGATACATAATCAACAACAACTAATATATATTTATTCCCAAATGAAGGAATAAATGATCCCATAAAATCTAGTCCCCAACATCAAAGATTTCAACTTCTAATGTAAAATTTAGGAGCATTTCATTTCTTCTAGAAATATTATCTACTCACTAACATCATCACATGATTTAATATATCAATTAACATCCCTAAAAAGAGGTAACCAATATAATCCATTGTAAAATTTTATATGCAGTTTTGTCAGTTCCAAAATGTCCCCCAAATTCAGAATCATGGCATCATGTTGACCTCATTTTTGATGAGGTCTTCCTTTCTTCTTTTTAGTGCTTAGGATCTAGCCTTAGGCTTTTCCTTTGACTATCTTAGAGGACTAGAATTGGGACCCGCCTTTTAGAAATTCAAACCACTTCTAAACTCCCTGCAAACTCCACAAACTTGACTATAGACCCCTAATCACCTAGAGGGTTGAAATCAAATGTGGAAGTTTAAAGGATGAGTTCTATAGGACTCTTTGGCCTTAGGATCATACTGGGTGGCTCGGTTTGGTGAAGGGGCCGACTTACACTACACTTACACACTACATTTCCACACACTTCCTAAAACCACACCCATACCCAACTTGACCTCACGACTCATGTAGGTGATTCACATGGATGGTCCTTAACCCCTAAGCCCTTGGCTAAGAGGGTTAGGAACAACATAGTGAATGCCTCAAATGAGTCCTTTCATGGCTCATATGGGCTTGAAATGGCTTCATGGCTTCATGGCTTCATGGCTCAACCAAAATGATTTCACCCCACTCAAATTCACCCAATCTTCAATTTCCCAAATTTTCAATTTTTGACCCCCGGGACCCTACACCTACTAAACCTACCCAAAACCCTTGAAATTACCCAAATTTTTGCAAAATTTCCAAATTACCTAAAATTTTCCAAAATCAATCCCAAACACCTCCACATCACTCAAATTGATCATCCATACCCAAAAATACCAAAAATTCCAAGAAAACCTCCCAATACCCTCCAAATAACCCAAAATACCCTTCTTGGCCTAAAAATCCAAAAATTCAAAAAATTCCCAGAAAATTCCAGAAAATCCCAAATATTCCCAATTTCATTTTGTCCAACTACACCATGGGCCAATTTTGTCAATTTACCCTACTTTTGTCAAAACCCCCAATTCGACCCATTTTAATCCAAAGTGAACCCAATGTCAAACCAAACCTATCCAATTGACCCCAATTTTGGTCCAATTCAATTCTAAACTTCAATTCAACATTCCTAATACTAATTTAGACCAAATCCAAGTCCAATTTGATTGACATTTGGATCCAATTCCACTTTTGACCTTAAGGCCCATTTTTTGACCTAAGCCCAAACCTAACCCAGAATGAACCCAAACCCCAAAATCAAAGCCCAACCAAAGTCAAAACCTCTTTGAAACACTCCCATAAACACTTCTCAACAATAATTCTACATAAATTTCAACCCTAGCCCAACATTGGCCCAACTTGGCCCATTTGGACCTATATTGGCCCATTCACGAAAAGAATCCAAATCCAACCCAATTCAAGCCCAAACTACCCCAAATTTGCTTCAAGTTACTCATGACACATCCATGAGCTAAACCAACAATTATTTGGCCCAACCTTTTACAAAAATTTTCATCCATGAACACATTCATAAACTTAAAGCCCACTTCCCTTAAACCTTTCTAAAAGCCCATTTCCTTCAAAATTCAAAAGCCCAAATCTACCCTAAAGCCCACATGACCTCCATTTGTCATCCATTTAATTAAATCCATTACCTAAGTCCTAAAATCACCATCAAATTATTCCAAATCAAGTTTCATACAAATTTCCATCAAAACATCCAAAATTCTTAAAACCCATTTTCATGAAATTGACCCAAGCTTTTCCCAAGCCAAATGGAGCCAAGGATGAGCCATTCACAAGCCATATGAAGCCATGAAAGTTTGGCATGTGACCATGCCATTAATGGCAAAAGGAGGAGGTCCTTTAACCATTTCCTAAAAGTCATTAACCTTAAGCATGTCTCCCTTAACCAAGATTTAATCCAAATATTCTTGGATAAGGACATCACCACCTCTTGACCGACTAGCACTAGTCGATCTTCTCGGCCAAGACCGGCCATGGGGAGGTGAACCCAACCCAAACCAATGGGTTGACCAATTTCAAGCCAAAATGACCCCCTCCCCATTCCATTTTAATTCAAACACTTTACACATGTCCAAGCCCAATTGACTTCACCATTGCCTGAGCCTCGACCTCCCCGGTCAAGATGGTGACCCATGCCTGCACGGCCGAGCCGCTCTGGATCGCCGGAAAACACCACACCCGAGAGCTCACATGTGAGCCAACTTTGGAATTCCACCTTGCTTGAGCCGCCCACTGCCCAATGGCCACCATGGCTGTTCTTCTCCTCACCGGAGCAGGCTGATCCCAAGCCCTAACTCCCCCGGGAGGCCTCGACCGACTCTATTTAAACTCCACCCCTCTCGGCCATAAAAAAGCCAAGCACAAACCTTGCCAAAACTCCGCCAAAATTGTTCCGGACCCTTCTCCACTCTTAGAGCACTTGATCCCCGAGTGAGATCCCCCTGCCATTTCTCCTCTGTAAGCTCGATTTCGGAGTTGAAATTCCACCCAAACCGGGACACTTCTCCACGAGTGAGCCAATTCCCGAATTGATTGGCTCTACACCTTCACCGGACCGAGGGAAGGTGTCCACCATCAAAAGCCCCATCTCCGAAGCCACCCGAGTTGCTCCAGCCTCCAAGCTTTGTGATCGGGCTTGGTCGAAATCATATCCGGACAATTCACTGGACCAGGAGACTTCATCTGGAGCTTGTAGGGACCCAATCGAAGGTGCAACAACTCTCGGATTGAAGCCACACTTCTCCGAGCCAAGGTATGAGCTAACTCTTCATCCCGAGCTTCGAAGATTCTCTATTTCAAATGCCTTAGTTCCAATGCATGTTAGCTTAGTATAGATGTGTTCGTCTCTTCGAGACGAATCCATAGAGTATAAGAACGTAAAAATCCATTGAGAATCGAGTGAGATCTTAGGGATTTAGTGTGGACTGGCTCTCGGGTGAGAACACTTGGGGACGATGAACGGATGCGAGTCCATTCGATACACGCGCGCACGGACGGCCGGGATTGCGTTGGACCGGGAGACGGTACGAGAACCGCGGGGCCCGGCTGCGCGACTCGGTGGCGGCGTCGAATGGGAGCGCGACGCGTGTGCGTTCGGAGCCGCCGAGGCCGACGCGGCGCCGCGTGGATAAATAGATAAATAGGGTATTTTCTTATTTATTTAATTCCCTAAACTTCAAAAATCCATATCTTTGTGTAGAAAAATCACAAAAATAAAATAAAAATACCCTCGCTTCGCTGAATGAGAGGAGAATAATGTGAAAAAGAAATCACTTAATTTCATCAAATATATTATTTTTTATGATTTATTTACTCTCTGCATTGTATTAATTCTCCATGCATGCATACCATTCACCATGGCATGAGACCATAGGGCTTTTGAAGCCTCTGAATTTGGGAACATTCCCTGAATTTTCCAAAGTCAGAGGCCATCCCTATGAGTTCTTGATTTTTCAAGTTCGTGTCACTCGTTTTGAGTATTTTAATTCCAATAAATAGCATGTTGTGAAATAAATTCTAGGAAAATTTGGTGATGTTCCTTATGACCAGAGAACCCTAGGAAAAATAGGTTTTGACTTAGTTCATTTAAAACGATACTCTAATTGGCTTAAACACCCAAAATAGGTCTTTAATTAATTAGAGTTAACCGGGTATCAAATTGACTTGAAATCAATTCTCCACTGACCTTTAGGATCGGAAGGAACCCACCATAAAAATTTGAAATCAATTGGACTTGGTTAGCCTTACTAATTGGGTTGATTAAGTCGCTTAGCCATTTTAAACTTTAAAAATTCATAACTTTTAAAATACTTTTCAAAAATTCACCAAATTGGTTTTGGAGCCTCTCTGATATCAGGGGAACCTAAGAAAATTAAAATTTCAATTTTCTAAAAAAGTTAATTTTTAATAA
The DNA here is from genome assembly GCA_022702705.1 of Papilionanthe hookeriana x Papilionanthe teres. Lineage (NCBI taxonomy): Eukaryota > Viridiplantae > Streptophyta > Magnoliopsida > Asparagales > Orchidaceae > Papilionanthe > Papilionanthe hookeriana x Papilionanthe teres. Next base: position 116,739,910 of record CM040425.1, read on the forward strand.
TATTTTAATATTTTTAATAATTAAAAAATAATAAAAATCACAAAAATAATAAAATTCACCAAAATGTCACATTTTGAATTTTAATCACTTAGGAACAAATCCCACATTTTTCCTAGGTCTATTTAGTGAGATATTGAATTTTAAAGCCCTAGGGTAATTTTAAAATTAAAAAAAAATGTATTTTCTAGCATTTTCACTAAAATAATTATTATAAATCATAGAAAAATCAGAAAATTGCAAAATTTGATTCTCTGGTTTCCTTGATATCGAGAGATTTTTGAAAAATATAAAATTCATTTTTCAACATTTATTTTATTTTTAAATTAATTAACACTCCAAAACTCAAAATAATTATAATAAAAATAATATAATTCAAAAAATCACCAAAATTGGTCCAAGTGCTTCTCTGGTCATTAGGAATGTCCCCTAATTTTCTTAAGGACAGAAACTTTCTTTTGGTCATGTTATCAAATTTTCCTTGAAAATCTCTATTTTCCACCAAAAATAATTATATAAATAAATTAAATACAGAAAAAAAAATCACATTTTCTCCTCTCATGTCTTTATTGACATATGAGTGAAGTTACATAAAAATTTCAAATTCATTTAAGTTTAGTTTAGTGAGTTATGAAATTATTAAGCTTAAAGGGTAAAATAGTAATTAAAATCTTTAATCCTTAATTAAAACTTTAGGTTTAATAAAAATTAACAAGTAAAATATTTGATCCTAATCTGATTTGGATGATTGAAATTTAAATAATTAAAGGGTAGAAACCCATTAAACAATTTCAAAATGATTAAACTTTAATTAAATAATGGATTAAATTTGGAAGAATAATAAAATTGGAATCATTAAAATAAGGGATATTTATTAGGAAGAGATTTATTCTTTAATTTAAAAATCCCTAAATTAATCATCTCATTAATATTCAACTCTTAATTAAAATGATAATTCAAATTCAAAATATTAAAAGACTTAATCATTAAACTAAAGTCAAATTATTAAACTCTTTCAAAAATTTCAATTAAAATTAAAAATAAAGTAAATTAAAGATAAATTAAATTAAAATTAAATTAAATTTAATAATTAAATTAAATTAAGACAAATTAAATTAAATTAAATTAAATTAAAATTAAATTAAATTAAATTAAACAATTAAATTAAATTAAATTAAATTAAATTAAAATTAAATTAAATTAAATTAAACAATTAAATTAAATTAAATTAAATAATTAAAATTAAATTAAATTAAATTAAACAATTAAATTAAATTAAATTAAATTAAATAATTAAATTAAATTAAATCAAATCAAATTAATTAAACACCAAATCAAATTAAATTGAACTATGTTAAACTAAATTAAAACTCAATTAAATTAAATTGAATTAAATATAACATCACCTAAAACGGAAAGAAAATAAATTTAAAAAAAAACAACTTGAACACTATTCCAAATTTAAACTCTTTAACTTAAACCAAATCATTCGAATACTAACTTACCCTTGAAAGCTTTAGTTATTATAGCTCCTAAATAAAACATTAAATGAAGTGTCACTTCACTCATAGGATATTCAAATGTCCTAGTTCATCGAGCAAGTTAACAAAACTTGAAATTCTTGGACGATTAATTCATTTGTATAATTAAATTCATTTGAACTTAAAACAATCCCGTAAATATCGAAAAGATGTTTAAGATCCTTCTTAAGCACTTTCTCAATATGATAGGACATTTATAAGAACAATTGAATTTGATTATTCTTTGATGAAGAAAATCGTCCTTAAACCAAAACACAAAGAACCTAGACGTCATAGGAAATGACTAGCTATAGGATTAGGAATTTGGTAGAAAACCATAACCTTTCCCTTAGCTTTACCTAGGAACTCGCTTAAATATGCTAATTGTGTTTTAAGTGCAGTTTGGGATGACGGGAAGACCCTCCGAGTACGCATTTGTATTATTGCAATTTACTTTCACACAATTTATTTTCCAAACAATTTACATTATTGCAATTTACTTTATTAGCAATCTGCGTTTATTTTTCTTGCATGATAAAACAACTCGTTGCATGAAAACCCACACCTTTAGGATAGCCCCTAAAGCCGAAACCAAAATTAAGTTAAAAGTCATTGTAAGATAAAATTCACACGCCACAACATTTCAAAATATAAAACAACTCAAAATTTAATCACAAACGAACACAAAACTACAATTACAACTAAATTAAAACGTCCTGTTGGATGATCGGAATACCTCGGATGATGTAACCTACGTGTTGCTAACGGGATTTCCCGCGTCTAAATGAAAGTGTGGAACTCATTCAGTTGAGTTTAAGCAAATTCATCCGGATCTAAGTGAATCCGATAAAAATAATGATGCGCGAAGGATGGAACCGTGGGATCTTAACCGGTGTCGTTATAATCAACTTTAAGATTTGTTTTAAATAAAACATAAAAAACACCCGGAAATTAAGATTTTCTCTAAACCAAAACACTTTTCTCAACTCCCGATTTATGATTTCTAAAACTAAACCTCTGCAACAACAAGGAGCTCGGAGCATGGTGGGCAAGCACGACCATCGTCATCAGTAAAACCCGAGTCTACTTCAATAAAACTTTCCTAGAATTAAAACAACCAAGCCATAGGACTTCGAGGTAGCTTGCACTAGTGCAACATAAATCCTCAACTCTTCGTTAGGCTTTGCATTGCAAATTAAGCCCTAACCTAGTCTTAGGATTCCAAGGTAGTCGTCCGATACGACAATAAACCCTCACATCTTCTAGTGCTATTTGTTTGATTTTATCATACAAATATAAGCCCTAATTAATTGAAATTGGCAAGATTGAAATATCAAATAAACATTAGGACTTTCCTAAATTCAAGACAAACAATAGGATAGTCGGAAATTATCGAAGTTCACTTCGAATCAGTGATTTCTCCTACCTCTCTTCCTTTCGGATTCACAAAACAAAATGTTCCAAAATTTGATCCATTCCCTATCGAAATTCCAAAATTCAATCTTTGAAAACCTTAAACTTTCAAATTCTTGAGAGCGAGAATTATTGGTTATTATCGAGAGTTTTCTTAGGTGATTCCCGTCACTTAAGATGTAATTAACTATAGTGGCTTGCCCTTATAGGGAATTTTAAAGAACCTGAGGTAATATAAACCCTGTTTGATACTTTCATATTAAGCTGGGGAATTTGTCTGGCTTATAAAATTGGTTCGCAAACCAAACGGATGTCACAAAACTTCTAGTTTATTTGATCGAGCCCCACCATCAAGCAGTGTGTCTATCCTTAGGGATAGATATACTGGTTTGTGGTGCGGTGCTCGTTTATATAAACTATTTGGGGATGTGAGATCGGTTTAATCTCATATCTTAAAACTTTAAAATTTAAAAATTATTTTCAAAATCAAATACTACTTTCTAAATTATATATATTTAAATTAAATTTAAAATAAAAATTCGCCACACAACTTCTGTTAGGCGACCACTTTTCAAAATAAAACACACAACCCTAAAAATAATGCCGACAATTTCTGGCGACTCCGCTGGGGAGAATTCCTCTCTCCATTATAATCAAATAATTTCGTTTCAAAAATCGGTAGTGTATCCATGTCCCTAATGGATCAAACTACCCTTCTTTCCGTTGGAATACTATGTTCATTTCTATCTTGAACAAGTATAGCCAACATTCTCTCGGATTTAGGAGCCACCGTTTAGACACCCCTAAACGCAGAGGTTCCGAGATCCTTTTACCTCATTTCCGAGGTGGGGTGGACCCCCAATAGGTGTTAGTTTAGGAGTGATCCTTCGAGTCGGGAAGTCTTCGCTTAAGACTTTCTTTTCCTTTCCGAATCGGATTCCTTACCTTCTCTACACCTTTGAACATTCCGTTCTAAATAAACAAACCCTCTAATAAGTGATTCTTTTAACAAATGATTCTTTTTTATAAATACATGAACAAAGAATGAGTTCGGACTCTTTTCAATTCCTTTTCGTCCTAAAGAAAAGAAGCATAACTTCAGGACCGACAACCGTAATCTACCTTGCAAATGGAAGCCCCGAACCGATTTTCTCCTTCACCAACGGACCGGACTTCGCCGTCTATAAGGATGAATTGCCCGACAATGGGGTCATCCGATTTGGACGAGGATTTGAAAACACGAACGTCAAAGTCACCGACGTCTCCTCTTTGCACTCGACGAACAAGGTATCTCGAAGCTATGGAATCACCGCCGAGTTCGACCTCAGGTCGACCCAAGAGTTTCCTCCCCGCAAAGGGTCCCGACTAGGAGGAGTACTCGCCGTCCGCGGGAGGACCTGTTCTCACTACCCCCACCGGTCTAGTTGTTTCCGCACCTACCCCGACTTCGCCAAATCGAAGGGGAAAGGAATCCGGAACTATGATAAACTCCGTTACGCGTGGAGGGTACGGATCTTCCTCGTAAGACCTTCGTCTTCGAAATCGGGTCCGAGTTCGAAGATTCCTTCGCCGACAAAGACCCGAAGAAGAAATAGAAATAGAAGGATCGCCGGGGAAGCCGGAGCTCGCCGAGATTGCCTTCCCGGAGGAAATTCCGGAGTTACCGGAATATACACCGCTACCGAATATACACCACCGCTCGACTACATACCACTTTTGGGAGGAAGCAGGTTCCATCCCCTCTCCGCCGCGAGAGGATGAGGAGAATGTTCGCAAGATTGTCGCCATATTACCACAACCCGCATACTACAACGATAGCCGCAAGAAAAGAATCGGAACTACGCCGTTTGCTCGACCGCAAACTTTGGTAGAAAAGCTAGCGAAGAAGGAAAACCGCCCCAGTGACGGAAATTCTACGAAGGATGGGGCGGGTGCCGGCCAAATCCCGTCTTGGGCCCCGAGTAGAACCCGCCGTCATGATAGAAAAGCCAAGCAAGAGAATGAAGGCTAGCCCGCCCGTCGTAGTATCGGGGTTACGGATCAGGAGGATACCACCTTCCAAGCATTTGGCCGATAGACCATCCGGTCATAGACCTTCTGTCGCTAGAAGGATGGTGTGGCGTCCCACTACGGGGCGACTGAGATCGAAACAGCGACCGAGAAAGAAAATCTCGCCGGGAGGTCGGAATCCGAAGAAAGTGCTACTGCGATGAAGGGGACTCGTGAAAAAGGACCCGGCAACCATCGCATGACAACCACAAAGATACACGTAAGCTCCGCTAGAAGATGCCATGGAAATGTCGAGAACCGACATCCGACGGTTGGCAAAAGAAAGAGAAGAAAAGTTCGGAGATGAGATCGACTCATCGGAATTCATGGACAACGAATATGCGAAATCAACATGGTTGAGACACGAGCTTCATCATCTTCTCGAGGTGCTCCTGCAGCCGCGAAAGAGAGGAGCCGGAACCGATGAAGAGACGGCTTCGGTGAAAAGGACGACACGATCGCTCAAATGGCGAAGAGGATGGAAGAGATGGCCGTAGCTCTAGCCACTCTCCAAAGTCAAGTACAACCACATAGAGAGACACCCCCGGAAGTCATTCACATCGTAGACGGAGGAAAGGAGATTACATCCGTCAATCGGGATGACCAGCGAAAAAGGATACAACACAAAGTATGATCCCCGAAAAGGATATCAAGAACTTGGTAGAACAACAGGTGCGAGAAGCCCTAGCACAATCGAAGAACGGGACATCTATTCGGACGGGCAGACCTCTACCCGGAAGAATTCGACGCTGTCCAATACCCAAAGGGCTTCGTACCACCTCTCGTTTAAGACCTTCGACGGAACCGGGAACCCCGACAGCATGTTGCACACTTTCGTGCCGGCTTGTTGCAATGCCGGCGGGAGCGATGCGCTACTCTTCCGACGAGCTCGTTAGCAGCTCGTCGGGAATCGCCTTCGACCGGTATGCGGAATTACCCAACGGATCCGTAAAGACATTCTCGTAGCTAGAGAGCCTCTTCATTAAGCGATTTGTCGGAGCTCGCACCACATCACTATAGGTGATTTAGTGGTAGAGAAACAAAGGCCGAATGAAACTCTAGTGGATTACATACTTCGATGGAGAAATTTAAGTATGAAGTGTGAACTACTAACTGCAAGAACAACATGCGGTCGGCATCTTGCTTAAAAGCATTCACGGCCCGATAGCACTTCTCCTCGAGGGATTCACTATTAAGACTTTTGAGAAGTTGTTAAGCAAGGCCGGAAGCTTGCAAGAAGAGGCGAAGCAATTAAGTTTTGCCGACAAGACGGACAAGCGTAGCCGGTGAAGACTTTCGAAAAGAAATCGGGGTCGTCGCAGCGAGTTGACAAAGGCAAACAACCGTATGCAAATACCACCGTAACGGCCGCAAAGAACCACAACAAAATTACCAACGAACCCCGGTCCAGCTATCGCGTCGTCTCGCAGGTATGAACAACCGTCTCGTCCGCAACGTACATCGAGGAGCTTCGAGCGAGCAGAATATCCGTTCAAAAATGAAGCAAGACTAAAGATGTTCCGTAGCTTAATGAAAACTCCGGATTTCCAATACGCCGAGCCCAAAAGACCGAGAGGAAGTTAACAAGAAAGGTGATCCCAACTTTTGCCCCTACCATCGGATGCTTGGGCACAAGATAGAAGACTGCATTACCTTCAAAAGTTGGCTCAACGACAACCTTCGGAAAGGAAATATAACAATCCCGAAGGAGTACATGAAGGAACCCCGTAAAGGAGGTTCCGTCAATGTTATCTCAACCGATCCCGTCATTCCGATAGATCCCTATGCAACCAACGATGGATGGACTACCGCTCGGACGAGATCTTCGAAGAAGATTTTAGACAACATCCGAACCGCTTCGGTGCGAGCTTCAATCCGCAGTTCGAGACTCGTTAAACCGGTACTTATCACTTGCGATAGAAGAACCACCTCGACAGAGACAATCGAAGAGAAGAAGAAAATCGACGAAGAAGAGGGGACCGAGACTCCTAAGGCTAGACTAGGGGCCGCTATCCTAGGATAGTTGTTTCCGATTCGGGGGAGAAATCCCTCGAACCTCTCGATTTTGTATGATTATCCGCTCACTTCGGTGGGATCATATAATGATAAGGGTGATGGCGTTGGCTACGTTTTGATCGTTTCTAACGATTACGTAACTAGCGACAATCCGGGCGTCGATTTCGATACCAACAACAATTCTCAAATCATACAAGATCTCGACGATCAAAATGACGAAGAAGGCATCCATCAAGGAGGCTACGAGAGTTCAACAAGCAACGGATCTATCCGCGAGTTTCGAGGAGCTCCGATCATGATAGAGTTAGAGCCTTCGATTTGGAAGATAATCCGAAGAGCCGATCATTCCGATTCGTGAGGAGACACCGACAAACTCAATACTAGATTCGGAAGAAATTACGAAGTCAACCTAAGAAGTGGAAAAGTTCTACCTCCAAGAATGGGTCCAAAAGACAAAGGAAAGCGGTGGTTGTTCAAGAAGAACCAACCCTGCAGAAGACATACCCATTCGAGAAGAAGCCGAGACACAGGAGAACAAAGTGGACTACAACGTGCTAGCCCATCTTAGGAAACTACCGACAACCGAGCATCTACGATGCTCTCATCTTATCAAAGGAGATGAGAGAAGCTCGATCGAGGCCTTACTTGATCCGGAAATTCGCTTAGCTCAAATGGCCGGAGATTCCTTGGATGAGGTTTGCTCGTTAAAGGAACGACGAGGTGTTACCTTCACGAGACAATGACCTACTACTTGGGATGACTGCATCACAACCGACCGTTGTACATTTCGACTTACAATTAGGAAGTTTACGCTCTCCGGAGTATTGGTGGATCCGGGAGCATCAATCAATATAATGAGTCTTCGAACACTAAGCATACTGGAAATTGATGCTCGTGAGCTCGAGGCCGACAAAATGTTATTAAGAGGATTCAACCGGAAAGGAGAAAGAGCCCTCGGGTCAATAACGCTACCGATGAAGACCGGTGATTTAGCAAAGACAACCGCAAAATTTCATATAATCGATTCGAAACGTCGTTCAACGCTCTACTTGGGCCGACCATGGATACATGAAAACGGGATGGTACCATCATCTCCGCATCGATGCATCAAATATTACGATGGAGGGGAACAAAGTGCATCAAAGGAGACTTACAACCATTCTCCGTACATGAAATTGGAATCCATGAAGATGCAAGCTTATTATGCACCGCCAAAGAAAACAATCTTCTCCGGAGATACCATAACAAATGAAGCAAAGAAAGTTCGGGACAACGAAGAACCCGAAGTCCTAGTCCAACAGTCACTCACCACTCCCTTCCGGCGAGATGGTGAAGGTTTCTCCACAACTCGCATCCGAGGTCGAGGCCGGGGACGAGGCCGTGGTAGAGACACTAGGACAATTGGAAAGAAGAAACCAACCATCAATGTTGATTGGGATGATAGTTCTGAAGAAGAAAAAGAAATCAAGCAAGAAGCAAGAACAATAAGTCGAAAGAAGCCGCAATACAAGATCTCCCTCGAAGATGAAAAGAACGAAGAATACAAATCAATGTACGAGAAGATTAACCACTACGTACATACTATGACCCTAACTCCGATCCATTCTAATAAGATCGAGGGTATGGAGGTCAAAGAGGTACGTAGTGACGGTGCAAAGCCGATCAAATTCTACCGTGGTGCTTCTTCCTCCAAAACTCGAAAATAATGTACAATTCGAAGATGTCACTTCATCGGAATTAATGGAATTACCTTTTGAGTGGTACTCTCCCCGTGTTCAAAATTTAATTCAACGTGGTTTCTTACCTCGACAATGACAAAAGGCCAATCACAACATTTTCGAAAAGTTATGGAATAACTCCGCCGTCCTCCCAATTCAAAGTATGGACTCGGATTCGGCACGGTAGGGTCGGCTGACGATACCGAATTTTGCTTGGTTGTCACTTGCAAATCCAATGAAAACTCGCATGGAAACTACAGACGAACTCGAAGATTTACAAATTGGAGACGCTCCACCAGAATTCGAAGAAGAGATCAAATCTACAATAGATGAGTTAACGAAAGTTAACTTGGGTACTAGCGAAGAGCCTAGACCTACCTTTGTTAGCTCCTTACTCAATAAAGAAGACTCCGGAGAAATAATCATATTATTAATGGAATTTAAAGATCGTTTTGCTTGGAGCTACGATGAAATGCCGGGATTAGCTCCGGAGGTTCGGTACCATAAGCTAGGAGTAGATCCTACTTCGTCCCAGTCGGACAAGGTCCCGGAAGAATGCGTCTAGAAATCGAACAACAAGTCATAGCCGAAGTTAAAAAGCTAATAGACGCTAAATTTGTCCGTGAAGAACAATACCCGACTTGGCTAGCCAACGTAGTGCCGACCGAAAGAAGAATGGTCGGATCAAAATTTGTGTGGACTTCGGAGATTTAAACAAGGCATGTCCAAAAGATGAATTCCCTCTACCGATTCCGTAACCGATGATCGATATTGCTTCGACACATGAAATATTCTCATTCATGGATGGATCTTCGAGATACAACCAGATAAAAATGGCTCCAGTAAGATGAAAAGCTTACGACGATTCGGAACGCCGATCGGAGTATTTTGCTACACTGCGTGATGCCATTCGGATCGAAGAACGCAGGAGCAACCTACCGTAGAGCGATGACAAAAATTTTTGATGATCTCATCCACAATCAAGTCGAATGCTACGTGGACGATGTCGTCATCAAAAGCAAAGTAAAGGAAAACCACTTGTATGATTTGAGAATTGTTTTCGAACGATTAAGACAATTTAACCTTAAGATGAATCCCTTAAAATGCGCCTTCGGCGTCACCTCCGGAAATTCTTAGGATTCGTTGTCCGACATCGTGGAATTGAAATCGATCCGGAGAAGATTAAAGCTATCTTAGAAATGCCGCCTCCCAAAACCTTAAAACAACTACGATCTTTTCAAGGGAAGTCGGCATATCTTCGACGCTTTATCTCAAACCCGTCGAGTAGGTGTCGGCCTTTCTCGGCACTAGTTAAAAAGGACGCCAAATTTATTTGGGAAGAGAAATGCCGTGAAGGCCTTCGAAGACATTAAACAATATTTAATGACACCTCCCGTCTTAGCAGCCCCGACCTCGTGTAGCCGCCGATACTTTACACCGCGGCTCTAGACGACTCCTCGGAGCCCCGTTAGCCTGTGTCAATGATGAGGGTAAAGAAAATGCTCTTTACTACTTAAGCCGTCGTTTACTTCCGACGGAAGTAAGGTATCCCGCAATTGAAAAGCATTGTTTGGCCCTGATCTTCGCCGCTCAAAAGCTCAGGCACTACATGCTTTCTCATAAGGTCAACTTGATTTCGAAGTTTAATCCATTGCAATACTTGATGACTCGTCCAATACTTTCCGGCAGACTTGCCAGATGGTCAATGATATTATTGCAATTCGATATAACTTTCGTGCCTCTGCGTGCCGTAAAGGGACAAGTCTTAGCGGACTTCCTCGCAAAGCACACCCTTTGCCGGCCGAATCTCCTCTCAATGACGATCCGCCGGATGAACAAATAATGAACCTAGAAGACCTTGACGATCGACGTTGGGAATTATATTTTGACGGAGCATCTTCAAGACACAAAGACGAAGAATCGCAAGTGATAGGTGCCCGTAAGGCGAGAATCGGGCTAATCTTTATAACACCGGAGCGGGGGATGTTAAGATACTCCTACCACTCGACGTAACCGTGTACAAACAACGAAGCGGAATACGAAGCCCTCATAACGGGATTGGAATTAACCATTCAAATGGGGATAACGGACATCAACATCTACGGGGATTCACGAGTTAATCATTCAACGGATCGTCGGACAAGACAGAATTCTAAAGCCAAGACTCGAACGAGTACTTCCAAGTATGCCATACGACTGTTGGAACGGATTCCAAATGTGACAATCTACAAAATTCCTAGAAAAGAGAATGCTTTAACAGATGCTTTAGCCTGTCTCGCAAAAGAATTTGCCTGTTTGCAAGATGAATCGATGGAAGTGTCGGTTCACCGGACGTCGGGTCCTATCACGAACTCGACATAGACACAATACACAAATCAGCAAAAGAAAAAGAATCGATAGCAAGTAGTGACGGAAAACACGGAAGATCGGCGACGACCATTGATGAACTACCCGCAAACGGGAAAACTACCGGACAATAGGTCGCTAGCCCATCGGATCAAGAAAAGAACTCCGTCCTACGCATTAATAAACAACACATTATACGAAGGTCTTTTGATCAAATGCGGCTAAGGTGCCTAAGCGGGTCCGAGGCCCGTGAAATTGTTAAAGAGGTGCATTCGGGACTCCGTGGCGCTCACCGGTCGGGTCCAAAGATGAAAATGAAAATTAAAAGACTAGGGTACTACTCGGCCCTCGATGATGACCGACCGCATGAAAATCGCCAAGAGCCGTCACCAATGCCAAGTGCACGGAGTGGTTCTACACCAACCTCCAAATGTGCTACACCCGACAATTGCGTCGTGGCCATTCGAATGTTGGGGCACGTATATAGTGGGTCCGATAGAACCACCATCTTCGAAAGGACATCGTTTCATTCTTGCGGCTACGGATTACTTTTCCAGTGGGCGAGTAGCCCACTCTAGCAGAAGTGAAAGCACACCACGTGCCTGCAGCTTTTCAAGAACCAAGTTGTCTACCGTTTCGGAGTGCCGCGCAGGATCATCTCGGATAATGGGTCGGCATTCGAAGCACACAAATCAACAATTTTGTCGAGAGACACGAATCGACCGGCGATACTCGACAATTTACTACCCAAGAGCAAACGGCCTCGCCGAGGCTTTTAATAAAACTCTCGTTCAAATCTTAAAGAAAACCTTGGACGATAATAAGAGAAATTGGCACGAGAAATTGTTAGAAGCCTTATGGGCCTACCGGACAACCTTCAGAACCCCTACTCAAGCTACACCTTACGCTCCGGTGTATGGGTCCGAGGCGGTGTTACCTTTAGAGGTTCGACTTCCTTCACTCGAACTGCAATTGCAAATAAGATCACGACGAAGAAAACGCCGCATTACGACTCGAAGAATTAGAAAGCTTGGAAGGGAAAAGACTTGCAGCAGCAACGAATTTAGAACTATATCAAGATAAGATGGTTCAAACCTACGACAAACCGGTCCGCCCAAGAACCTTCAAAGTCGAGTGATTTAGTTCTCGTTCTCAAGAGACCTATTCTCGCACACCGCAAGATAGGAGGAAAATTTGAACCCACTTGGGAAGGACCGTTTGTGGTTGAAGCAAGTATACTCGTGGAGGTTCCTACCGACTAGTGAATTGCCGAGGAGAACGACATATGCTTCCAATCAACGGACGATACTTGAAAAAATATTACGCTACCCGATGTTTCGAAGGAATGAATTCTTCATCCCTAAGAAACACGGGTGAAGTAATTACTTGTGATTGGGTCCGAACCCAAAAATAATAAAATGTGCTAAGATAAATAAAATCATGATAATTAAGTTTTCCTTGTTTCCTTTTTCAAATCAAAATCTCTTCCCTCATCTTATCCTACTTCATTCCCGTTAAATTTCAAAATATAAGAATAATAAAAAAATGTATCTTTAATAAACATTTTCTTAATGTTCTTGTTCTTAGTACGACCCACGATCCTTTTCCTTGTCTTTTCGCGGGGAAATGTCGAACGGGCGGTTGGTCTTGAACTTTAAGAATGGCGTAAGCCTTGCACTCGATGAAAAGAGGGTGAAAGATGGAGCGATAATCGAGATTGACTCGGATTTCGCACCAGCGAGCCTACGATACGAGGAAAGTGAGCGGGTCCCGCTAACCGAGAAGAACTACCCGGGCAGAGCACGGTGATGAAAGTGGGTGGCCCAAGCCACCAATCCAACAACAAGAAAAGAAAAGCAAACACCGAAGAAGACAAGAAAATGAAGTCCGTAGTCACTACAGCGGAGGGCGAGCTTGCCGGCGCCGCGCCCGCAGATTCAAGAAGTTCGGAGGGCTACTCTCACGACCACGCAACGAAGAAATAAGAATCGCCACATCCGTAAAATGTTAACAAAACTAGTCGCGGACCGGCGCGACGAGACAGCTCGCTAATGCCGCACTCACATTTCAAGGACACCGGTTCACCAGGAACTCGAAGAAAGGAGGCCGACTCCTAGAATAACGTGAAAGAACCGTGGAAATCTCCGGAAGATCGAAGAAAGAAGGCTACCACGCCACCGGATAGAACCACCAGGCAGGTGCATGACCTTGTTGCGGAGCAACCCCGGGGGATGTCCCGACTGAGCATCATCCACGAGGAGCCGAGGTATGCGGGGGAACGTGAAGGGATTGAACCATATATCCCACAATATGTCACAAGGCCTCGCCATCCGCAGATCATTCCGGAATACGAGCCGGAGAGGATGCGAATGTTGAAAAGAAAACTTTCGAATACTTCGAGAGAATTAAAGGAAGAAGAATCAACATACTAGAAGGCCTCGAGCTACACACCGACGTATTCTCGCAGTATGAACAACGAGCAAATCGTGGATCGTATCCGGGATCCGAAAAGAATGGGCCGAGCGAGCCGCCCGAGGGAAAACACATACTCGGAACCCCGGAGATGGATGCCGGGGAAAGGAAGAATCACAATACAATGCGGATGCTGCTACAACTTTGCCGAAGACAGGAAGGGAAACCCACCGGAATACTCCGTCATGGGCAAGTAGATCCGATGCCATCGGTTATCAAGAGAATGGTAAAAAGATTGATAACATGGAGGGTACCGCCAGCTAGATTGCATACCCAATAGCCGCATTATCAACATCTACAAACGAAGGTGACCGCATACCCCCACATATTGATCACCACGACTTCGTCGGACCTTTCTGCACGAGTCTCTTTCCGAATGAGTGTAACATCATGTTCGGATCCGACCTCCGGATAGCAGGCCCGGGTGAATTCCGAGGGCCGATAAAGATACCTTACCTAGGTGGGTTCCGTCATGATACTCGCAAGGTAACGGAGCGGATATCGCAAAGCATTGCATACCGAGGGTGCCGAGTGGAGCGAATCTCGCTTACTTTCGGGAGGATGGACGACGAAAGAAATACCTTACCATTTCCAACCGGATCCGGAGCTAGAGAACCTCCCAGGCATTACGAGCCGCGAGTTACATGGGAAATATCACACCTCCAATGTACATCCGATCGGCATCCTTGCCAAGGATGGCTTGGAAGGTGATGTTATTGACCATGCACCTCACTATTCGGACATGGATTTTTGACGGATGATTCTTTTGATGGATCAACAAAGATCATACACGATCCGTTTTGAGTCTACATGGATTGTATGAAATATATTCCGGATCGAGTTGTACGACGTATTTTCAACATGATTGGAATGAAAGTGACCATGTCACGTTTTTGGCCTTCACCTCTTTTGTGCAAATTGATTGGGAAACGCCATTAAAGTTAAATGAACTTCGAACAAAGAACAGAAAAGAAACAAAAAAAAGAGAATAAAAGAAAACTTTCTAAAAAAAAAAAATCCGAAAAATGACAAATACCAAGTTCACATGAACATTAAATAAACAACAAAATAAAATTTGAACCATTAAAAGATAAACGAAATCAACACAAATCTCAAATTCAATCTTTCCAAATTTCAAATCAAATTTCAATCTTTTCAAACTTCAAAATCAAATTCCATCCTTCCAAACTTCAAAATCAAATTCTCAATCAAATTCCAAATCCACTCTCGATCAAATTTCAAATTTGATCTTCCCAAATCTCAAATCAAATTCTCAATCAAAATCCAAATCCAATCTCGATCAAGTTTCAAACTTGATCTTTCAAATTTCAAATCAAATCTTAAATCAAGTTTCAATCGAGTTCAAACTCATCCTTCCAAATTTCCAAATTTCCAAATTCAATCTTTCCAGGCTTCAAGTCTCAATCAAATTCAAATTCAATCTCTATCAAATCTCAAATCCGATCTTCTAGATCTCACATCAAAATTCAAAACTTTTGGGTCGAGGATTTTACATCCAAGACTCGCACCGCTTTAGGATTCTCTTCCTATCGCACCGAAATACATCAAAATTCAAAACTTTTGGGTCGAGGATTTTACATCCAAGACCGCATCGCTTTAGGATTCTCTTCCTATTGCACTCGAAATACATCAAAATTCAAAACTTTTGGGTCGAGGATTTTACATCCAAGACCGTATCGCTTTAGGATTCTCTTCCTATCGCACTCGAAATACACCAAAATTCAAAACTTTTGGGTCGAGGATTTTACATCCAAGACCGCACTGCTTTAGGATTCTCTTCCTATCGCACCTGAAATACATCAAAATTCAAAACTTTTGGGTCGAGGATTTTACATCCAAGACCGCATCGCTTTAGGATTCTCTTCCTATCGCACCTGAAATACATCAAAATTCAAAACTTTTGGGTCGAGGATTTTACATCCAAGACCGCACTCGCTTAGGATTCTCTTCCTATTCGCACTGAAATACATCAAAATTCAAACTTTTGGGTCGAGGATTTTACATCCAAGACCGCATCGCTTTAGGATTCTCTTCCTATTGCACTGAAATACATCAAAATTCAACTTTTGGGTCGAGGATTTTACATCCAAGACTGCACTGCTTTAGGATTCTTTCCCTATTGCACTGAAATACATCAAATTCAAACCTTTGGGTCGAGGATTTTACATCCAAGACTGCATTGCTTTAGGATCTTTTCCCTATCGCAATGAAATACATCAAATCAAATTCAAACTCTTGAGGTTAAGGATTTTACATCCAACACCACTTTGCTCTGAGATATCTTCTCATTGCAACGATTCAATCTAATCAATTCAATTTTCTTTCGAGGTTGGAGATGTTACATCTAAAACCTCAAAATCCTAATTTTCATTTCAAATCAAATCCCTCAAATTAATTTCGACAAAACTTCAATCTAAATTGAAACTCCAAACTAAAATTTAAACTCACACATCAAAACATAAATTGAAACAAAATAAAATCTAAATCGAAATTCCCTCGGATCATGTGATTTGGGATTTACCTCCTTTTCCTTTCCCAGGCCGAGAGTTCAAGAATCTCCGGTTCCGAGATATACTTGACACTCCCAGCTAGAACTCTACTTCGTCCTAAGTTCGTCACTTGGACATCCGTGTTGGTTTTGTTGATCGCTTTCGGTCAACACCAATACGCGCGGTGTGCTCCGTCGACTCACCACACCTATTGGAGTCCATTTGTCGACCTCATTTTTGATGAGGTCTTCCTTTCTTCTTTTAGTGCTTAGGATCTAGCCTTAGGCTTTTCCTTCGACTATCTTAGAGGACTAGAATCGGGACCCGCCTTTTAGAAATTCAAACCACTTCTAAACTCCCCGCAAACTCCACAAACTCGACTATAGACCCCTAATCACCTAGAGGGTTGAAATCGAATGTGGAAGTTTAAAGGATGAGTTCCTATAGCGACTCTTTGGCCTTAGAGCCCGCCCGGTGGCCCGGTGTCAGTGAAGGGCCGACTTACACTACACTTACACACTACATTTCCACACACTTCCTAAAACCACACCCATACCCAACTTGACCTCCCGACTCATGTAGGTGATTCACATGGATGGTCCTTAACCCCTAAGCCCTCGGCTAAGAGGTTAGGAACAACATAGTGAATGCCTCAAATGAGTCCTTTCATGGCTCATATGGGCTTGAAATGGCTTCATGGCTCAACCAAAATGATTCCACCCCACTCAAATTCACCCAATCTTCAATTTCCCAAATTTTCAATTTTTGACCCCGGACCCTACACCTACTAAACCTACCCAAAACCCTCGAAATTACCCAAATTTTTGCAAAATTTCCAAATTACCTAAAATTTTCCAAAATCAATCCCAAACACCTCCACATCACTCAAATTGATCATCCATACCCAAAAATACCAAAAATTCCAAGAAAACCTCCCAATACCCTCCAAATAACCCAAAATACCCTTCTTGGCCTAAAAATCCAAAAATTCAAAAAATTCCCAGAAAATTCCAGAAAATCCCAAATATTCCCAATTTCATTTTGTCCAACTACACCATGGGCCAATTTTGTCAATTTACCCTACTTTTGTCAAAACCCCCAATTTGACCCATTTTAATCCAAAGTGAACCCAATGTCAAACCAAACCTATCCAATTGACCCCAATTTTGGTCCAATTCAATTCTAAACTTCAATTCAACATTCCTAATACTAATTTAGACCAAATCCAAGTCCAATTTGATTGACATTTGGATCCAATTCCACTTTTCGACCTTAAGGCCCATTTTTCGACCTAAGCCCAAACCTAACCCAAATGAACCCAAACCCCAAAAATCAAAGCCCAACCAAAGTCAAAACCTCTTTGAAACACTCCCATAAACACTTCTCAACAATAATTCTACATAAATTTCAACCCTAGCCCAACATTGGCCCAACTTGGCCCATTTGGACCTATATTAGCCCATTCACCAAAAGAATCCAAATCCAACCCAATTCAAGCCCAAACTACCCCAAATTTGCTTCAAGTTACTCATGACACATCCATGAGCTAAACCAACAATTATTTGGCCCAACCTTTTACAAAAATTTTCATCCATGAACACATTCATAAACTTAAAAGCCCACTTCCCTTAAACCTTTCTAAAAGCCCATTTCCTTCAAAATTCAAAAGCCCAAATCTACCCTAAAGCCCACATGACATCTCCATTTGTCATCCATTTAATTAAATCCATTACCTAAGTCCTAAAATCACCATCAAATTATTCCAAATCAAGTTTCATACAAATTTCCATCAAAACATCCAAAATTCTTAAAACCCATTTTCATGAAATTGACCCAAGCTTTTCCCAAGCCAAATGGAGCCAAGGATGAGCCATTCACAAGCCATATGAAGCCATGAAAGTTTGGCATGTGACCATGCCATTAATGGCAAAAGGAGGAGGTCCTTTAACCATTTCCTAAAAGTCATTAACCTTAAGCATGTCTCCCCTTAACCAAGATTTAATCCAAATATTCTTGGATAAGGACATCACCACCTCTTGACCAGCTAGCCTAGCTGATCTTCTCGACCAAGACCAGACCATGGGGAGGTGAACCCAACCCAAACCAATGGGTTGACCAATTTCAAGCCAAAATGACCCCCTCCCCATTCCATTTTAATTCAAACACTTTACACATGTCCAAACCCGATCGACTTCACCATTGCCAAGCCCTGACCTCCCTGGTCAAGATGGTGACCCATGCCTGCCGGCCAGCCGCCTGGATCGCCGGAAAACACCACACCCGAGAGCTCACATGTGAGCCAACTTTGGAATTCCACCTTGCTGAGCTGCCCCATGCCCAATGGCCACCATGGCTGTTCTTCTCCTCACCGAGCAAGCGATCCCAAGCCCTAACTCCCCCAGGAGGCCTCCCACCGACTCTATTTAAACTCCACCCCTCTCGGCCATAAAAAAGCCAAGCACAAACCTTGCCAAAACTCGCCAAAATTGTTCCGGACCCTTCTCCACTCTTAGAGCACTTGATCCCCAAGTGAGATCCCCTCGCCATTTCTCCTCTCGTAAGCTCAATTTCAGAGTTGAAATTCCACCCAAAACCAGGACACTTCTCCACAGTGAGCCAATTCCCAAATTGATTGGCTCTACACCTTCACCAGACCAAGGGAAGGTGTCCACCATCAAAAGCCCCATCTCCAGACCACCCAGGTTGCTCCAGCCTCCAAGCTTTGTGATCGGGCTTGGTCGAAATCATATCCGGACAATTCACCGGACCGGAGACTTCATCCGGAGCTTGCTAGGACCCAATCGAAGGTGCAACAACTCTCGGATTGAAGCCACACTTCTCGAGCCAAGGTATGAGCTAACTCTTCATCCCGAGCTTCGAAGATTCTCTATTTCAAATGCCTTAGTTCCAATGCATGTTAACCGTATAGATGTGTTCGTCTCTTCGAGACGAATCCATGAGTATAAGAACGTAAAAATCCATTGAGAATCGAGTGAGATCTAGGGATTTAGTGTGGACGGCTCTCGGGTGAGAACACTTGGGGACGATGAACGGATGCCGTCCATTCAATACACGCGCGCACGGACGGCCGGGATTGCGTTGGACCGGGAGACGGTACGAGAACCGCGGGGCCCGGCCGTCGACTCGGTGGCGGCGTCGAATGGGAGCGCGACGCGTGTGCGTTCGGAGTCGCCGAGGTTGACGCGGCGCCGCGTGGATAAATAGATAAATAGGGTATTTTCTTATTTATTTAATTCCCTAAACTTCAAAAATCCATATCTTTGTGTAGAAAAATCACAAAAATAAAATAAAAATACCCTCTTGCTCGAGTGAACGGAGGAGAATAATGTGAAAAAGAAATCACTTAATTTCATCAAATATTTTATTTTTTATGATTTATTTACTCTCTGCATTGTTTTAATTCTCCATGCATGCATACAATTCACCATGGCATGAGACCATAGGGCTTTTGAAGCCTCTGAATTTGGGAACATTCCCTGAATTTTCCAAAGTCAGAGGCCATCCCTATGAGGAGTTCTTGATTTTTCAAGTTCGGGTCACTGTTTTGAGTATTTTAATTCCAGTAAATAGCATGTTGTGAAATAAATTCTAGGAAAATTTGGTGATGTTCCTTATGACCAGAGAACCCTAGGAAAAATAGGTTTTGACTTAGTTCATTTAAAATGACCCTAATTGGCTTAAACACCCAAAATAGGTCTTTAATTAATTAGAGTTAACCAGGTATCAAATTGACTTGAAATCAATTCTCCACTGACCTTTAGGATCAGAGGAACCCACCATAAAAATTTGAAATCAATTGGACTTGGTTAGCCTTACTAATTGGGTTGATTAAGTCGCTTAGCCATTTTAAACTTTAAAAATTCATAACTTTTAAAATACTTTTCAAAAATTCACCAAATTGGTTTTGGAGCCTCTCTGATATCAGGGAACCTAAGAAAATTAAAATTTCAATTTTCTAAAAAAGTTAATTTTTAATAATATTTTAATATTTTTAATAATTAAAAAATAATAAAAATCACAAAAATAATAAAATTCACCAAAATGTCACATTTTGAATTTTAATCACTTAGGAACAAATCCCACATTTTTCCTAGGTCTATTTAGTGAGATATTGAATTTTAAAGCCCTAGGGTAATTTTAAAATTAAAAAAAAAATGTATTTTCTAGCATTTTCACTAAAATAATTATTATAAATCATAGAAAAATCAGAAAATTGCAAAATTTGATTCTCTGGTTTCCTTGATATCAGAGAGATTTTTGAAAAATATAAAATTCATTTTTCAACATTTATTTTATTTTTAAATTAATTAACACTCCAAAACTCAAAATAATTATAATAAAAATAATATAATTCAAAAAATCACCAAAATTGGTCCAAGTGCTTCTCTGGTCATTAGGAATGTCCCCTAATTTTCTTAAGGACAGAAACTTTCTTTTGGTCATGTTATCAAATTTTCCTTGAAAATCTCTATTTTCCACCAAAAATAATTATATAAATAAATTAAATACAGAAAAAAAAATCACATTTTCTCCTCTCATGTCTTTATTGACATATGAGTGAAGTTACATAAAAATTTCAAATTCATTTAAGTTTAGTTTAGTGAGTTATGAAATTATTAAGCTTAAAGGGTAAAATAAGTAATTAAAATCTTTAATCCTTAATTAAAACTTTAGGTTTAATAAAAATTAACAAGTAAAATATTTGATCCTAATCTGATTTGGATGATTGAAATTTAAATAATTAAAGGGTAGAAACCCATTAAACAATTTCAAAATGATTAAACTTTAATTAAATAATGGATTAAATTTGGAAGAATAATAAAATTGGAATCATTAAAATAAGGGATATTTATTAGGAAGAGATTTATTCTTTAATTTAAAAATCCCTAAATTAATCATCTCATTAATATTCAACTCTTAATTAAAATGATAATTCAAATTCAAAATATTAAAAGACTTAATCATTAAACTAAAGTCAAATTATTAAACTCTTTCAAAAATTTCAATTAAAATTAAAAATAAAGTAAATTAAAGATAAATTAAATTAAAATTAAATTAAATTTAATAATTAAATTAAATTAAGACAAATTAAATTAAATTAAATTAAATTAAAATTAAATTAAATTAAATTAAACAATTAAATTAAATTAAATTAAATTAAATTAAAATTAAATTAAATTAAATTAAACAATTAAATTAAATTAAATTAAATTAAATTAAAATTAAATTAAATTAAATTAAACAATTAAATTAAATTAAATTAAATAATTAAAATTAAATTAAATTAAATTAAACAATTAAATTAAATTAAATTAAATTAAATAATTAAATTAAATTAAATCAAATCAAATTAATTAAACACCAAATCAAATTAAATTGAACTATGTTAAACTAAATTAAAACTCAATTAAATTAAATTGAATTAAATATAACATCACCTAAAACAGAAGAAAATAAATTTAAAAAAAACAACTTGAACACTATTCCAAATTTAAACTCTTTAACTTAAACCAAATCATTTGAATACTAACTTACCCTCGAAAGCTTTAGTTATTATAGCTCCTAAATAAAACATTAAATGAAGTGTCACTTCACTCATAGGATATTCAAATGTCCTAGTTCACCGAGCAAGTTAACAAAACTTGAAATTCTTGGACGATTAATTCATTTGTATAATTAAATTCATTTGAACTTAAAACAATCCAGAAATATTGAAAAGATTTTTAAGATCCTTCTTAAGCACTTTCTCAATATGATAGGACATTTATAAGAACAATTGAATTTGATTATTCTTTGATGAAGAAAATCGTCCTTAAACCAAAACACAAAAGAACCTAGACGTCATAGGAAATGACTAGCTATAGGATTAGGAATTTGGTAGAAAACCATAACCTTTCCCTTAGCTTTACCTAGGAACTTGCTTAAATATGCTAATTGTGTTTTAAGTGCAGTTTGGGATGACGGGAAGACCCTCCGAGTACGCATTTGTATTATTGCAATTTACTTTCCCGCAATTTATTTTCCAGACAATTTACATTATTGCAATTTACTTTATTGCAACTCGCGTTTATTTTTCTTGCATGATAAAACAACTCGTTGCATGAAAACCCACACCTTTAGGATAGCCCCTAAAACCGAAACCAAAATTAAGTTAAAAGTCATTGCAAGATAAAATTCACCGCCACAACATTTCAAAATATAAAACAACTCAAAATTTAATCACAAACGTAACACAAAACTACAATTACAACTAAATTAAAACGTCCTGTTGGATGATCGGGAATACCTCGGATGATGTAACCTACGTGTTGCTAACGGGATTTCCCACGGTCTAAATGAAAGTGTGGAACTCATTCGATTGAGTTTAGCAAATTCATCCGGACTAAGTGAATCCGATAAAAATAATGATGCCGGAAGGATGGAACCGTGGGATCTTAACCGGTGTCGTTATAATCAACTTTAAGATTTGTTTTAAATAAAACATAAAAAACACCCGGAAATTAAGATTTTCTCTAAACCAAAACACTTTTCTCAACTCCTGATTTATGATTTCTAAAACTAAACCTCTGCAACAACAAGGAGCTCGGAGCATGGTGGGCAGCACGACCATCGTCATCAGCAAAACCTGAGTCCACTTCAAAGAAACTTTCCTAGAATTAAAACAACCAAGCCATAGGACTTCGAGGTAGCTTGCACTAGTGCAACATAAATCCTCAACTCTTCGTTAGGCATTTGCATTGCAAATTAAGCCCTAACCGGTCTTAGGATTCCGAGGTAGTCGTCCGATACGACAATAAACCCTCACATCTTCTAGTGCTATTTGTTTGATTTTATCATACAAATATAAGCCCTAATTAATTGAAATCGGCAAGATCGAAATATCAAATAAACATTAGGACTTTCCTAAATTCAAGACAAACAATAGGATAGTCGGGAAATTATCGAAGTTCACTTCGAATCAGTGATTTCTCCTACCTCTCTTCCTTTGGATTCACAAAACAAAATGTTCCAAAATTTGATCCATTCCCTATCGAAATTCCAAAATTCAATCTTTGAAAACCTTAAACTTTGAAATTCTCGAGAGCAGAATTATTGGTTATTATCGAGAGTTTTCTTAGGTGATTCCTGTCACTTAAGATGTAATTAACTATAGGGGCTTGCCCTTATAGGGAATTTTAAAGAACCCGAGTAATATAAACCCCGTTTGATACTTTCATATTAAGCGGGGGAATTTGTCGGCTTATAAAATTGGTTCGCAAACCAAACGGATGTCACAAAACTTCTAGTTTATTTGATCGAGCCCCACCATCAAGCGAGTGTGTCTATCCTTAGGGATAGATATACGGTTTGTGGTGCGGTGCTCGTTTATATAAACTATTCTGGGGATGTGAGATCGGTTTAATCTCATATCTTAAAACTTTCAAATTTAAAAATTATTTTCAAAATCAAATACTACTTTCTAAATTATATATATTTAAATTAAATTTAAAATAAAAATTCGCCACACAACTTCTGTTAGGCGACCACTTTTCAAAATAAAACACACAACCCTAAAAATAATACCGACACATCACTGAATAATTGGTTCAATTTCTTCATAAGGCACGCATATCCTAATAACTAGGTCTTGCATTGTTTATTTAAATAAGGGTCATCCCAAAAATAAAATTTGGCATTGTAGATAAATTTTTTCTGTTGTTGCTTCGGTAAATCAGGTGGTAAAATATCACTAACAATATATATCACAATATCAGCATACCACGGTAAATTCCATTTATTAATATTGTAAAGTTGTTCATCAGAAAAAGTTTCTATAATTTCATCTTCAAAATGAGATAGATCATGTTGTTCCAGCCTAGATAAGAAATCAGCTATTTGGTTGTCAGATCCTTTTCTATCCACTATAAAAAAATTAAATCCTTGTATTAGAAGTACCCATCTAATTAATCTTGGTTTAGCATCCTTCTATTACATTAAGTACTTGATATAAGAGTGATTTGTATGCACTATACATTTAGTCCCAATTAAGTACGAACTAAATTTTTCAAAAGCATACACAATCTCTAATAAGTTTGTTTCAGTAGTGGTATAATTAATTTGAGCTTCGTTGAGAGTTTTACTAGTATAGTATATAACTTAAAAAATTTTATCATACATTTGTCCAAAAATAGCTCCAATTGCATACAATGGCACCACACATAAGTTCAAATAGTTTCTCCCAATTAGGTGAAACTATTATAGGGATAGTGATTAATTTTTCTTTTAAAAGTTCAAAAGCATTTAAACAATCTTCATTAAAGTCAAATTTCTTATCTTTCTCTAAAACTTGGCATAGAGGCTTAGTGATTTTTGAAAAATCTTTAATATAATACCTGTAGAACCCAACATGTCCTAAAGAACTTCTAACCCTTCTCATAGAAGTTGGAGGTGGTAGTTTCACAATAATTTAAATCTTTACAGGGTTTACTTCCATGCCATATTTATAAATTTTAAGCCCAAGCACAATTCCTTCTGCAACTATAAATTGATATTTCTCCCAATTTAGAACTAAATTTGTTATTTCTCATAACTCCTAAAATTTTTCCAAATTATTTAAGCATATTTTAGATGAAGTTCCAAATACAGAGAAATCATCCATAAAAATTTCTATTCTATTATCAATCAGTTTACTGAAGATAGACATTACACATCTTTGAAATATTGCAAGTGCATTACATAATCCAAAGGGCATTCGTCACAAAGCAAATGTTCCATAAGGATCAGTAAAAGTAGTCTTTTCTTGATCCTCAGGAGCTACTAGTATCTAATGATAACAAGTTTATCCATCTAAATAGCAAATATATTTGTGCCCAACAAGCCTATCCAACATTTGGTCTAGAAAAGGCAAAAGAAAGTGATCTTACCTAGTGGCGACATTTAATTTTATATAATCAATACAATCGTGGTAATTAATTTATTTCTTTCATTAGTCACAACAATCACTCTTTTTTTCTTAGGAACACAATGGATCAGACTCACCCATGCACTGTCTGAAATAGGATATATAATTCCAACATCTATCCATTTCAAATTTCTTTTTTTACTACCGTCATCAATGGATTTAATCTTCTTTGCGAATCAGATCAAGGTTTATGTTGTTCATCCAATAAGATTTTATGCATACAGATCGAAGAACTGACTCCTTTAATATCAGCTAATGTTCAACCAAAAGCTTCTTTATAGCTGCTCTTGTATATTGACACGCCTAAAATATATACGCTTTTTGCTATATCATTTTACTTATTTTTGATGATATTACATTTTAAAGGAAGATATTTTGTATGTTTTTTTATTTTAGGTACAAGAAATAGTGATTAGAGCAAAAGGAAGCAAAAACAGTGCAATTTGGAGCAAGAACGAGCAAGAAATGAAATTTTGCCCTCACACCTTTTGATAAGTCTTTTGATGCTTAATATCTTTTACACTTCTTGCATATTTTTGAATGAGATTACACTTTAAAGAAAGATTGTTTTTATGCTTATTTTGTAGGGCTATCTGTTACGAATGCAACACAACTGAAATGGGGCGAAACGAAGTTGAAACGGAGCCAAACGGAGCTAAACGGTGGAGCCGCGCAGTAGCCTGCTCGCCGACGGCGAGATTTTCCCGAGACCATCAAAATATGGCCGAAAAGGCCGCCGACAGCAGCCTCGAACCCGCTGAGAGCGGCCTCGAACCTGCCGACAGCGGCCCGGATGACCATGAACCGACATTTGGTGGTTTTGGGCTAATATTCGACGTATTTGGAAGCTTTTTTGAAGGGTTGCTTAAGGAGACTCTTGAAAATTCGTCCACACTCTTTAAAAATGGCAAATTTATATTAGAAAAAGGAGAGAAACAATAGAGGAAAGGAGAGAAAAACTTAGGAATATTTAGAATTCTTAGATTAAGAGTAGAAATGTAGATTTCTACCCTTTTGGATAGATTAGAGAGGAGATTTTGAGAGAATTTGTAAGGGATTTCGCTAGCATTGCATGGATCGCCGGGAGACTTTATGGGAGAGATTTCGTCTTTCTTTCATGGGAAAAAAGTTAAGTATTGTTCTTCATTATCTTATAATTTTGTAAACATTTATTTAGTGAATTTGCTTTTGTTAAATGAAGTTTCCTTTATGTTTTCTTCGTGCTTTGTGACGTATCTCTCTTACTCTTTCTTCTTCTTTGGAAATAGTGGCATAAGAAGATTATGCCATTGTTTTCCTTTTACTTTTCTTTTGCAATGAGTAGAAATCATGTTTAGGATTTTGTGATGCATGGTAGAAGTAAATTTAATTATAAATGTGATGGTTTTTACTTGCACTTCATTTACATTGCAATAAGGGCCCATTGTAGTGTTAAAATTTGTTGTAATTGCATCGACCCGAAAGGGCGGTGTAATTCTCAACAAAGTGAAACCACATTCAAATTCCATGGATGGTGAAGTTCATGGGAATTAAATGCAAATAAATAAGGAAATAATATTAATCGGGCGTAGAATTGGAGATTGAATGCAAATAAATAGGGAAATAATATTAATCGGGCGTAGAATTGGAGATTTTAGAGTGACATGCTAAAATCCTCAATTCGGTCCTATCGTTTGGGTGCTGAAGCGGAGATGTTAGCCCTCAGGCGAGGGGAACGTGGGAGCTCCGAAGTGAGAGTCGGTATCCTCCCAGCCT
This sequence comes from Papilionanthe hookeriana x Papilionanthe teres, assembly GCA_022702705.1. NCBI lineage: Eukaryota > Viridiplantae > Streptophyta > Magnoliopsida > Asparagales > Orchidaceae > Papilionanthe > Papilionanthe hookeriana x Papilionanthe teres. Next base: position 116,766,668 of record CM040425.1, read on the forward strand.
AACCACAGATTCAGTAACCAAGCATAGGATTAGTCAATGTTCTTTATGCCTGGACCAAAAAGTAAAGAATAGGATTGCTCTTATTTGGCACATACAATATTAAATGCATCTCAATCCTATAAATTATCTATTTCATTACATAAGAATAGTAGTTTTTAATATCTCAAAAATTCTCCAAACCAACTCATCCAAAAAGGGTTATCTTTAGAATTATTATTTGCATTTAGTTATAGTTACTATTACATTTAACACTTGCATTTAGGAGTAGTTGCTAGATAAAACAAAATTTTAATCGACATTCCAAACTAAGGACTATTAATAGTATATTAGAATTTGATTAAAGACCTCTTACTTCACTTCCTCGTGGGATCGATACTGGGGTTTTTAAAGAAAACTCTATATTACTTGAAACGATACGTATACTTGCGTAGTACCCCTAGTGTGTAAAATATTTTCTAATTTTTATATCATTTAAGATTTTGCACACTAGCCGCTATTTATAAATCAGGTCAGGTTTTTGGCCATCTTTTGGAAGTTAATTTACTGCGTAATTGCGGGTCGGGTCAAGTTTTTTGCGCGGTTGCCGGGGAAGCTTCTGTAAGAACTTTAGGAAAATTTTAGTTGAAGTAATTAGGCTTAGACTTGGAAAATTGTAGTGTCGTAAAAACTATTTTTGTGTGGAAAGTGTTTTGTTGTATGAAAAAGTGTTGTGAAAAAACTGTTTGTGTGAAAAATAAGGTGTTCGTGAAAATGCTTTGTTGTGTTGAATATATTTCATTTATTATTTATTTAATTGTTAATGTATTGTTTATTGTGTTACGTATTCAAAACAAAGGATCTGCAGAACTTGTACCTTATGATCCCGAGTTTGAAAAAAATAAAAAAATAAAAATACAGAAAGGACTCGAAAAACTATAAATGGAGATGTAAAACTTTCAAGATAATAACTTAGAAAATCATCATAAATCATTGAGGGATTACATAAATCCTATGACAGATGAAATTCACTTCGGTATCCAAAACCCTGTTGTATAAGCTAACTCATTTAAAATAAATCCTGAGATTATCCAACTGGTGTAGAACAATCAATTTGGGGGAACTCCTTTAGAAGATCCCTATTTACACTTATCAAATTTTCTAGAACTTTGTGCTACATTTCGTTATAATGGCATGTCAGACGATGCTGTTAGACTAAGGCTTTTTCCTTTCTCACTAAGGGATAAGGCTAAAATGTGGTTATACTCATTAACACCTGGTTCTATTAAAAATTGGGAGGAGTTAACATAGAAATTCTTAGCTAAGTATTTTCCACCTTCAAGGACTACTAAACTTAGAAATGATATTATCTCATTTTGTCAGTATGAAGGAGAATCAATATACGATACCTGGGAAAGATTTAAGGAACTCCTAAGAAAGTGTCCACACCATGCTCTTCCCGATTGGTTAATCATTCAAACTTTTTATAATGGGTTAGTAGGATCCCTTAGGTCTATAATTGATGCTACCGCTGGTGGATCATTAATGTCAAAATCTTTTGATGAAACATATGCATTAATTGAAGAAACGGCTACAAATGAATTTCAATGGCCCTCTACAAGGGTAAATCATAAAAATGTAGCTAGTGTTCATGATACAGATACGATTAAAATTCTTGCATCTCAGGTTGCTGCAATATCAAGGAAGTTGGACCAATTTGGACTAAACCAACATCAATTTACTCCTGTAAGTGAGGAAAGTTCATTAGGGCAAATGATTGACTCTAAATTATCATATGATGCTTTAAATACCATAAACAACCCGTATTCTAACTTTTACAACCCAAGTTGGAAGAACCATCCTAATTTTAACTGGAATCATACTACTGGTGGTGGAAACCAACAATGGGAAAATAATCATGCAAATCCTAATGGAAGTTGGAATAATCAGGGGAACATAAACTATAGACCTTCATATCCACCGGACTCTAACAATGATCAACAATTTGAGGATAAGAAGACGTCTATGGAAGAAGTGGTATTGCAAATGAAAAACCAGTTGCAAAGTCAAAATGTTGCGATTAGAAACATAGAGAATCAACTGGGACAAATTGCTAATTCACTTAACAATAGACACCAAGGAACACTTTCTAGCAACAATGAGATCAACCCTAAAGAGAACACTAATGAACAAATAGAAGCTGTCCATTTAAAAAGTGGAAGAGAGATAGAGGATGTGGTTAGAAAAGAGAAAGATGTTGTGAGAGAAACAACGGAAACTAAAAGACCTGAAGAACATGTTTCTAAGGATCTGGAAAAATTAATATCTCCAACTAAAATCAGTTTGGAAAGACTACCACCTCCATTTCCTCAAAGACTTAGATAGCATGAGTTGGATAAAAAATTTTCAAAGTTCATGAAAGTACTTTAGAAGTTAACAATAAATATTCCTTTCACTGAAGCTTTGGAACAGATGCCAAGTTATGCAAAGTTTATAAAGGATATATTAAACAATAAAAGGAAATTTGGAGATAACGATACAGTTGCACTAAGTGAGGAGTGCAGCGCTATACTTCAGAAAAATTTTCCTCGGAAACTTAAAGATCCTTGTAGCTTTACAATTCCTTGTGTAATTGGAGAAAAATTATGTGAAAAAGCTTTATGTGATTTAGGAGTGAGCATTAATGTGATGCCTCTATCTATATTTAGAAGGTTAGGTTTAATCGATATTTCTTCCACTACTGTAACCCTTCTGTTAGCTGATCGATCTATAATTTATCCAAAAGGAGTTATAGAAGACGTGCTTGTTAAAGTGAATAAATTTAACTTTCCTTTGGACTTTATTGTATTAGATATGGAGGAAGATAAAGAAATTCCAATTATTTTAGGGAGACCTTTCCTTGTTACTGGATAAGCTATGATAGATGTGTGTTGACCTCATTTTTTGATGAGGTCTTCTCTTCTTCTTTTAGTACTTAGGATCTAGCCTTAGGCTTTTCCTTTGACTATCCTAGAGGACTAGAATTAGGACCCACCACTTAGAAATTCAAACCACTTCTTAACTCCCTGCAAACTCCACAAATTTGACTGTAGACCCCTAATCACCTAGAGGGTTGAAATCAAATGTGGAAGTTTAAAGGATGAGTTCCTATAGGACTCTTTGGCCTTAGGACCGCTCACAGGTGGCACTGGTCCGGTGAAGGGCTGACTTACACACACACTACACTCATACACTACACTTTCACACACCTCCTAAAACACACCTATACCCAACTTGACCTCCTGACTCATGTAGGTGATTCACATGGATCGTCCTTAACCCCTAAGCCCTTGGCTAGGAGGGTTAGGAACAAGATAGTAAATGCCTCAAATGAGTCCCTTCATGGCTCATGTGGGCTTGATATGGTTTCATGGCATAACCAAAATGATTTTATTCCACTTACATTTACCTAATCTTCAATTTTCCAAATTTTCAATTTTTGACCCCCGGGACCCTACACCCGCCTAGCCCACCCAAAGCCCTTGAAACTACCCAAAATTTGCAAAATCACCTAAATCACCAAAAATTCCTCAAAATCAATCCCAAACATTCCCACATTACTCAAATTGATCATCCATACCCAAAAATACCAAAAATTCCAAAAATACCTCCCAATACCCTCCAAATACCCAAATTACCCCTCTTGACCCAAAAATCCAAAAATTCAGAAAATTCCTAGAAAATTCCAGAAAATCCCAAATATTCCCAATTTCATTTTGTTCAACTACACCAGGGGCCAATTTTGTCCATTTACCCTACTTTTGTCAAAATCCCCAATTTGACCCATTTTAACCCTAAGTGAACCCAATGTCAAGCCAAACCTATCCAATTGACCCAAATTCTGGTCCAATTCAATTCTAAACTTCAATTCAACATTCCCAACACCAATATAGACTAAATCCAAGTCCAATTTGATTGACATTTGGATCCAATTTCACTTTTGGCCTTAAAACCCAATTTGGACCCATAACCCAAACTTAACTCAAACTCACCCAATTCAACTCCAATTAACCCCAAATATTTTCTAAACCTTCCTTAACATCCCTAAAAACAAAACATTAACATGATTTACCCAAAATTTAGACCCAAACCCCACTCAAATTCAACCCAAAGCTAAAAAGCCCAATTTTGACCTAAATCCAAACCTAACCCAAATAAGCCCAAACCCCAAAATCAAAACCCAACCAAAGCCAAAACCTCTTTGAAACACTCCCATAAACATTTCCCAATATTTATTTTACATCAATTTCAACCTTAGCCCAACATTGGCCCAAGTTAGCCCAATTTGACCTACATTGGCCCATTTACCAAAGAGGCCCAAATCCAACCCAATTCAAACCCAAATCACTCCAAACTCATTTCAAATCACTCATGACATATCCCTAAACCAAACCCAACAATTATTTGGCCCAAACTTCTACAAAATTCCCATCCATGAATTCATTCTTAAACTTAAAAGCCCACTTACATGAAACCTTCCTAAAGCCCATCTCCACCAAAATCCAAAGGGCCAAAAGCAATCCAAAACCCATATGACAATTGCTCTACACCATATTTTCAATTAAATCAATCCCTAAGTTTCAAAACTCATCATGAAGCCATTCCAAATTAAGCCCCATACAAATTCCCATCAAAATACCAAAATTTTCTTAAACCCATTTCCATGAAATTGACTTAACTTTTCCCAAGCCAAAGATGAGCCATGAAGCCATGCATGAGCCACATGGAAGCCATGAGAGCCTATTTACATGTCACCATGCCATTTTGGGCAAAAGGAGGAAACTCTTTCCTTAATCTCCTAAAGTCATTATCCTTAACCATGATTCCCCTTAACCCAAATTTAATCTAAATATATTTGGATAAGGACTTCTCCATGTCAAACCAGCTGATTCCTTTGACTCCTCACAGTACCCAAAGCCACCTTGAAGGGTGAACCAAGCCCAAAGGGTGGACTTGACCAAATCAAGACAGAATTGGCGTTCTCCCATTCCATTTTAAATCAAGCTTTTGACACATGGCATTTGCCGATTGCACTGCACTAATGCCAAGCCCCGACCCCACCGGCCAAGATGGTGACCCGAGACCGGCCGGCCAGCCACCACGGCCGCCGGAAACCACTGTGCCGAGAGCTCACATGTGAGCCCAAACTTGGAATTCTCACCTGTCGAGCCGCCCCATCCCCATGACCATTGCGACTGTTCTTCCCTTGACCTAAGCAGCTGATCCCAATCCTTGGCCATCCCTGTGAGGCTCTCCAGCCACCTCTATTTAAACCCGACCCCCTCACGGCCATGGAGGAGAGTTGCACAAACCTTGCCAAAACTCTGCCAAAATTGTTCCAGGCCCTACTCCATACTTAGAGCAGTTGATCTCCAGTGTCAATTTGCCCTAATCCCCACTAACAGAACCCAATTTCTCAACTGAAATTTCACCCAAAAACCAGGACACTTTGCCACAGTGAGCCAATCTTCAAATTGACTGGTCCTACACCTTCACTAGACCAAGAGGATAAGTTTCCCACTCGAAAGCCCCATCTCCAGGGCCACCCAGGTTGTTCCAGCCTCCAAGCTTTGTGATCGAGCCGTGGTCACTTCCGTAGCTGTGCAATTCACCGGACCGGGAGACTTCATCCGGAGCTTGCCGGGACGCAATCGAAGGTGACACAACCCTCGGATTGAAGCCACACTTCTCCGAGCAAAGGTATGAGCTAATTCTTTATCCCGAGCTTCGGAGATTCTCCATTTCAAATGCTTTAATTTCAATACATGATCACCATATAGATGTATTCGTCTCTTCAAGACGAATCCATAGAGCATAAGAACACGAAAATCCATTGAGAAATGAGTGAGTTCTTAGGGTTTTAGTGTGGACGGCTCTCGGGTGAGGACACTTGGGGACGATGAACGGATGCCGTTCATTCCATACACGCGCGGATGGACGGCCAGGATCGCGCCGGATGAGGAGACGAAACGATACAGCGGGCCCCCGGAGCGCTGAGTCGGATGGCGGCGTCGAATCAAAAAGCGCCACGCGGCACTTCGGAGATGTTAAGGTTGACGCGGCGCCGACTCGGATAAAAAGAAAAATAAGGTATTTTCTGATTTATTTAATTCCCTAAACTTCAAAAATGCATAACTTTGTGTAGAAAAATCAGAAAAATAAAATAAAAATATCCACTTGCTCGGTGAACAGAGGAGAATAATTTGGAAAAGAAATCATTTAATTTCATTAAGTATTTTATTTTTAATGATTTATTTACCCTCTGCATTGTTTTAATTCTCCATGCATATATGAAATTCACCATGGCATGAGACCATAGGGCTTTGAAGCCTCCGAATTTGGGAACATTCCCCGAATTTTCCAAAGTCAGAGGCCATCCCTATGAGAAGTTATTGATTTTTCAAGTTCATGTTACTGTTTTGAGTATTTTAAATCCAATAATTAGCATGTTGTGAAATAAATTCTAGGAAAATTTGGTGATGTTTCTTATGACCAGAGGACCCTAGGAAAAATAGCTTTTGAATTAATTCATTTAAAATAACCCTAATTGGCTTAAACACCCAAAATAGGTCCCTAATTAATTAGAGCTAATCATACATCAAATTAACTTGAAATCAATTATCCACTGACCTTTAGGATCAGAGGAACCCACCATAAAAATTTGAAGTCAATTGGACTTGGTTAGCCCTACTAAATGGGTTGATTAAGCCATTTAGTCAATTTAAACTTTAAAAATTCATAACTTTCAAAATGCTTTTCAAAAATTCACTAAATTGGTTTTGGAGCCTCTCTGATATCAGGGGAATTTAAGAAAATTAAAATTTCAATTTTCTAAAAAAGTTCATTTTTTGTATTATTTTAATATTTTAATAATTAAAAAATAATAAAAATCATAAAAATAATAAAATTCACCAAAATGTCACATTTTGAATTTTAACCACTTAGGAACAAACCCTATATTTTTCTTAGGTCTATTTGATGAGATATTAAATTTTAAAGCCCTAAGGTAATTTTAAAATTAAAAAAAATGTATTTTTTTTAGCATTTCCATTAAAATAATTCTAATAAATCAAAGAAAAATCAGAAAATTGTAAAAATTGATTCTCTGATTTCCTTGATATCAGAGAGATTTTTGAAAAATATAAAATTTATTTTTCAACCTTTATTTTATTTTTAAATTAATTAATACTCCAAAACTCAAAATAATTATAATAAAAAGAATATAATTCAAAAAATCACCAAAATTGGTCCAAGAGGTCCTCTAGTCATTAGGAATGTCCCATAATTTTCTTAAGGATAGAAACTTTTCCTTGGTCATATTATTAAATTTTCCTTGGAAATCCCTATTTTCCACCAAAAATAATTACATAAATAAATTAAATACAGAAAAATCACATTTTCTCCTCTCATGTCTTTATTGATATATGAGTAAAGTCACATAAAAATTTCAAGTTCATTTAAGCTCAATTTAGTGAGTTATGGAATTATTAAGCTTGAAGGGCAAAATGGTAATTAAAATTTTAACCTTTAATTAAAACTTTAGGTTTAATAAAATTAAAGAGTAAAATATTTGATCTTAATCTGATTTGGATGATTGAAATTTAAATAATTAAAGAGTAGAAACCCATTAAACAATTTGAAAATAATTGAAATAAACCTTAATTAAATAATTGATTAAATTTGGAAGAATAATAAAATTGGAATTATTAAAATAGGGATATTATTAGGAAGAGATTTGTTCTTTAATCTAAGGATCCCTAAATTAATCATCTCGATAATATTTAATTCCCAATTAAAATGATAATTCAAATTTAAGATTTAAAATGTTAAAAGACTTAACCATTAAATTAAATTAAAGTTAAATTATTAAACTCTTTTAAATTTTCAATTAAGATTAAAAAATAAAATTAAATTAAAATTTAAATTAAATTAAATTAAAACATATTAAATTAAATCAAATTAATTTAAATCAAATTAAATTAAAATTAAATTAAAATTAAATTAAAAATCAAATTAAATTAAATTAAATTAAAATTAAAAATAAAATTAAATTAAAATTTAGATTAAATTAAATTAAATTAAATTAAATTAAATTAAATCAAATTAAATTAAATTAAAGGAAATCAAATCAAATCAAATTAAATTAAATTAAATAAATTAAATTAAATTGAAACTAAACCAAATTAAATTAAATTAAAGTTAAATTAAAAATGACATCACCTAAGACATGAAGAATTCAAAAATAAATCTAAAACAACTTGAACACTATTCCAAACTTAAATCCATTAACTGAAATTAAATTAAATCACAAACCATTTGAACACCAATTTGCCCTCGAAAGCTTTGGTTATCATAACTCATAAACAGAACGTCAAATGAAATGTTACTTCATTTATAGGATATTCAAATGTCCTAGTTCACTGAGCAAGATAACAACAAAACTTGAATTCTGGGACGATTAATTCATTTGTATAATCAAATTCATTTGGACTTAAAACAATCCTAGTAGTATTGAAAAGATGTTTAAGACTCGTCTTAAGCACTTCCTCAATATGATAGGATGTTTATAAGAACAATTGAATTTAATTGTTCTTTGATGAAGAAAATCGTCCTCAAACCAAAACACAAGAACCTAGACGTCATAGGAAATGACTAGCTATAGGATTAGGAACTTGGTAGAAAACCATAAACCTTCCTTTAGCTTTACTGAGGAACTTGCTTTAAGTGCTTAAATATTCTAAATTGTGTTTAAGTGCAGCTTGGGATGACGGGAAGACTCTCCAGGTACGCTTTTATTTTATTGCAATTTACTTTCTTGCAATTTACTTTATTGCAAATGCACTTTACTTTTCTTGCATGATAAACAACTGTTGCATGAAAACCCACACCTTTAGGATAGTCCCTAAAACTGAAACCAAAACTAAATTAAAAGTCATTGCAAGATAAAATTCACCGCCACAACATTTCAAAATATAAAACAACTCAAAATTTAAACACAAACAGAATACAAAACTACAACTACAACTAAATTAAAACGTCTTGTTGGATGATCGGGAATACCTCGGATGATGTAACCTACGTGTTGCTAACAGGATTTCCCACGGTCTAAATGAAAGTGTGGAACTCATTTAGTTGAGTTTAGCAAATTCATCTGGACTAAGTGAATCCGATAAAAATAACGATGCCGGAAGGATGGAACCGTGGGATCTTAACCGGTGTTGTTATAATCAACTTTAAGATTTGTTTTAAAACATAAAAATACTTGGAAATTAAGAATTTCTCTAAACCAAAACACTTTTCTCATCTCCTGATTTATGACTTCTATAACTAAACCTCTGCAACAATAAGGAGCTCGGAGCATGGTGGGCAGCATGGCCATCGTCGTCAGCAAAACTTGAATCTACATCAGCAAAACCATTCTTAGAATTAAATAACCAATCCATAGGATTTCAAGGTAGTTTACCTAGTGCAACATAAATCCTCAACTCTTCGTTAGGCATTTGCATGATCATGTCATGTAAATTAAGCCCTAACCGGTTTTAGGACTCCGAGGTAGTCGTCCAATACGACATAAACCCTCACATCTTCGAGGCTATTTGCATGACTGCGTCATGCAAATATAAGTCCTAATTAATTAAAATTGGCAGGATGGAAACATTAAGTAAATTTCTAAATTGAAGCCAAACCATATGATAGTGTGGGAAGTTGCCAAGATTCTTCTTGGATCCTCAGCTTCTCCTACTTCTCTTCCTTTTGGACTCCTGAAAATAAATGTTCTAAATTTGACCTAATCCCTTTTGAAATTTTAAAAATCTAATCCTTTGAAAACCTTAAACTTTGAAATTCTTGAGAGCAGAATTACTGATTATTATCGAGAGTTTTCTTAGGTTATTCCCGTCACTTAAGATGTAATTAACTATAGGGGCTTGCCCTTATAGGGAACTTTAAGAACCCAGGTAATATAAACCCTGCTTAATTCCTTTATTTTAAGCAGGGGAACTTTTCGGCTTATAAAATTGGTTCGTAGACCAAACGGATGTCACAAATCTTCTAGTTTATTTAATCGAGCCCCATCATCAAGCAGTGTGTCTATGCTTCGGGATATATACACGGTTTGTGATGCAGTGCTCGTTTATATAAACTATTTGGGATGTGAGACCGGTTTGATTTCATATCTTAAAATTTTCAAACTTAAAATTATTTTCAAAATCAAATGCTACTTTCCAAATTATATATATTTAAATTAAATTTAAAATTTAAAATTTAAAATTTAAAATTTAAAATTCGCCGACAATTTCTGTAGGCGACCCCTTTTCAAAAATACAACACACAACCTAAAAATAAGCCGTACAATGTGCAAAAAAGAGAGTTGACTATGAATATTAATGACCAGGAAGTAACTTTTGATGTGTTAAAGACTATGAAATATCCAGCTGAGAGAAAAGATGATGATTGTTTTTGGATGAATGAAATTGATTATCTAAGTAAAGAACATTTCCAAGAAAGTTTTGAGAGTAAGTTAACAAATGAGATTGAAATAGATTTTCATGATGATTCGAAAATGTTATTTAAAGAAGACTATATGTATGTTAAGGAGAGGTGTGAAATAATGGACGCTACCAAAAATAGTAAACTTTTAATTCCATTTGTTGAAAAATCTCATGAACTTAAAATGGATGTACCCCATACAAATTTAAAGCCTACCTATTTAGGGAATTCATCTACACAACCAGTCTTTATATCTTTAGATATGACTCAATCATAAGAAAAACTTGAATTAAATGATGAACAAGATAAAATTATTGAACTAGGACTTAGAAGAGAATTTGAGGATAAATTTCAAAAGAACTTTGAGTTGAGAAAAAAGGATAAGGATATTGGAAGAACATTTGAAGAAATTCCTAGGGAATTAGAAAAACCTATTTCCTCAACTAAGATAGATCCTTCATTATTTAATAATTATAAATGGGAAGAATTGGAAGATAACTTGAATCATAAGAGTGACATAGAAGATTTTGATCCAAAATCTGAATTATCTAAAGAGAATCTAATCCAAAATTTGGGAGATATTGAAGTATCTTATAAAGATCCATTTCTTATAAATTTCAAGGATAATATTAATATGTAGATTGAGAAAATCAATAGAAGAATATTGGATCTTGAAAGAAATATGAGGAACAAAGATATAAATTCAACTGAAAAGGAAGAGCTGAATAAAAAATTAAAATTTGAGGATTTTATAGGAATCCCTGGATCTGGAAATGATTGTGCGATTGATCAAGGATTACTTAATTGGAATTTTGATCCAGGTGGAATCATTTGTTGGGCCAGTGACATTAAAACCAAGCGCTTTATGGGAGGCAACCCATAGTTATCAGTGTGCTTTGATTTAGTGTGCTCTAGAGTCATGATTGTTAGTGTTGTATTGTGTTTGATTTAGAGTGGATAGACTTGATCTTTATGTGTCATTATAGATTGATAAGTTTGATTGTTGATTGATAGATTCTTGGATTATTAGTGCTTTGATCAGATCTTTGTCTGTGTTATGAGGGAGGTGATTCCTTAACTTCTTATTATGGCTAGACTTAATCTCTTGTAGTAGTTGGATTAACGAGTCCACTGTGACTTGGGTCTCACTCAGAATTGAGTTTTACAAGAGAAATCATGAATTTCGAACAATGATAGTTCCATCTTAATTTTTTTTACATCCTTTCTCTAACTTTGTATTTATTTGATAGGAGTCATGAACCTATTTGATGAATAAAATTAGGATGATCTTACACTATCTTTATAACTGTTAGAGGTGCTTAATTATAAGAATTAGGTGATGCCTGAGATTGGTGCCTAGGAACCAATTTATTAGGAATAATCTTATCTTTGGGATTATAATCTATAAAATTATTTTAAAGTACCTAATTTACTAGTGTAGTGATTCCGTTAGAAATTGGAAGTAAATTAGTGAGATGCGATGAGTTAAAGGAAAAATTGACCTCATTTATCATTTGTGATTGTATTTGAATTGTGTGTTTATGTTTGTATTACAACTTTATTTAGGTCTTGATGAACATTTTCATATTCCCTTGCTGATAACTGCTATGCTAGTTAGACTTTGGTTTAGTTAATTTCATTCTGGAATGATTAGATTAGATTTACTTTCTGCTGCATATTTCTCTGTCCTAATGAATACTTGTAAATGGTTTTGATAGACATTTGTGGTAGATTGAATTTCTAAATGGTTTTCTTCCTGCTTATATTTTATGTACTAAATGCTATATATGTTAAAAATTAAGTTTGGGGGTAGGAAGAAAAGTAAAATTTTAATGTGAAAATACTTCCTTTTAGTATAATTTTATTACAAGCATGTTTTAGGCTAGCTTTACTTTCTCCTACAGTCGTTTTATCCTGATTATGCATGATATGAATTTGATTGGATGTTGTAGTAGTAAGTATATTCAACCTTTACTTTTTCTTCCTGCTAAATTTTATGGAATTAATTGCAAAATATTTTAAAATTTAAGTTTGGGGGGAAGAAAAATATTAACTTTTATTTGTTCTCAATTGTTATATTTTAAAAAATTACTAGCATAACTTCTGGAAATTGAACTTCGCTTGAGATGACTAAAACTTTTTATTTCAGTTGAATATTATGGAAGGATTGGATGAAAGTTTTTAGTAATAAAGATTAATTTTATAAGGGTAAGATATTTGGTATGAAAGAATTTAATTATAGTTAACTATTTAAAGTAAAGAAAACTGTATTTTTGAAATGTTAAGAGACTTAAAGTATTGTGTGCTAAGAAGAGATTGTGACTTTATGATGAATAATAAGGCTCATACCTAATTATAAAGTAAGGAAGTATTTCAAGTTTGAACTTTAGAAAGAGGAGAGTGAAGTTCAAAATCATTACAGGCTCTCCAGGTATAGTAATTCTCATTAAAAACAATATAGAAAAAGAAAAGAGAGTGAAAAAAAATTGGGGATTGAAAATGATCCCTAAAGAAAATTAAAAAAAAATAAATAAAAAAAAATATTTATGAGGAGAAGCTTGAGGAGATGCCTAATAAAAAATTGGCTTCACTTGAGTCACCCTAAAGGGAGAACTTGATTTCATTTCTGAATTTATATTTAAAGTATTGGCCTACATTCTAATGAAGTTTGCATGAACTTCTTTTTCACATAATCTTTCAAGGCATTCTTAATGTAACAAATTATGGTTTATCTTGAAATAAATAGAAGACTAGAACCCTTAGACTTGATTGCTGAATATTCTTATACTTGTAGTGTTAACCTGAGTTACTGAATTTCTTACTAAAAGTCTAACCAATATATTCTTTTGAATGAAAAATTTTAGTGTCTTACAGGTGAAAAGTACATTGCCCTGAGTTATATTTTTATGTAGTAAAAGTGCTACTTTAGGACAAGTAACAGTTAAGTTTGGGGGATTTTGACACGCCTAAAATATATACGCTTTTTGCTATATCATTTTACTTATTTTTGATGATATTACACTTTAAAGGAAGGTATTTTGTATTTTTTTTGTTTTAGGTACAAGAAATGGTGATTGGAGTAAAAGGAAGCAAAAACGGTGCAATTTGGAGCAAAAACGAGCAACAAATGAAATTCTGCCCTGACAGCTTTCGATAAGTCTTTTGATGCTTAATCTCTTTTACACTTCTTGCATATTTTTGATGAGATTACACTTTAAAGAAAGGTTTTTTTTATGCTTATTTTGTAGGGCTATCTGTTACGAACGCAACACAACTGAAGTGGGGCGAAAGGGAGTTGAAATGGAGCCAAACGGTGGAGCCGCGCAGCAGCCTGCTCGCCGACGGCGAGATCGATCTCGCCGACGGTGAGATTTTCCCAAGACCACCGAAATATGGCCGAAAAGGCCGCCGACAGCAGCCTCGAACCAGCCGACAGCGGCCTCGAACCCGCCGACAGTGGCCCGGACGACCATGAACCGACATTTGCGGTTTTGGGCCAATATTCGACGTATTTGGACGCTTTTTCGAAGGGGTGCTTAAGGAGACTCTTGAAAATTCATCCACACTCTTTAAAAATGGCGAATTTATGTTAGAAAAAGGAGATAAACAATAGAGGAATGGAGAGAAAAACTTAGAGGAATGTTTAGGATTCTTAGATTAAGAGTAGAAATGTAGATTTCTACCCTTTTGGAGAGATTAGAGAGGAGATTTTGAGAGAATTTGTAAGGGATTTCGCTAGCATTGCATGGATCGCCTGGAGACTTTATGGGAGAGATCTTTGTCTTTCTTTCAAGGGGAAAAAACTAAGTATTGTTCTTCATTATCTTATAATTTTGTAAACATTTATTTAGTGGATTTGCTTTTGTTAAATGAAGTTTCCTTTATGTTTTCTTCGTGCTTTGTGACGCATCTCTCTTACTCTTTCTTCTTCTTTGGAAATAGTGGCATAAGAAGATTATGCCATTGTTTTCCTTATACTTTTCTTTTGCAATGAGTAGAAATCATGTTTAGGATTTTGTGATGCATGGTAGAAGTAAATTTAATTATAAATGTGATGGTTTTTACTTGCACTTCATTTACATTGCAATAAGGGCCCATTGTAGTGTTAAAATTCGTTGTAATTGCATCAACCAGAAAGGGTGGTGTAATTCTTAACAAAGCGAAACCACATTCAAATTCCATGGATGGTGAAGTTCATGGGAATTGAATGCAAATAAATAGGGAAATAAAATTAATCGGGCGTATAATTGAAGATTTTAGAGTGACAGGCTAAAATCCTCAATTCGGTCCTATCATTTGGGTGCTGAAGCGGAGATGTTAGCCCTCAGGCGAGGGGAATGTGGGAGCTCCGTAGTGAGAGTCGGTATCCTCCCAGCCTAGCCACGGATTCAGTAACCAAGCATAGGATTAGTCAATGTTCTTTATGCCTGGACCAAAGGGTAAAGAATATGATTGCTCCTATTTGACACATACAATATTAAATGCATCTCAATCCTATACATTATCTATTTCATTACATAAGAATAGTAGTTTTTAATATCTAAAAAATTCTCCAAACCAACTCATCCAAAAAGGGTTATCTTTAGAATTATTATTTGCATTTAATTATAGTTACTATTACATTTAACACTTGCATTTAGAAGTAGTTGCTAGATAAAATACAATTTTAATCGACATTCCAAACTAAGGACTATTAGTAGTAGACTAGAATTTGATTAAAGACCTCTTACTTCACTTCCTTGTGGGATCGATACTGGGGTTTTTAAAGAAAACTCTATATTACTTGAAACGATACGTATACTTGCGTAGTACCCCTAGTGTGTAAAATATTTTCTAATTTTTATATCATTTAAGATTTTGCACACTAGCAGCTATTTATAAATCGAGTCAAGTTTTTGGCCATCTTTTGGAAGTTAATTTACTGCGTAATTGCGGGTCGGGTCATATATCAATCAAATCTGAGAAAACAATAACTGATGAAGTAGATAATTCTCCTAAGAACACATACTTCATATGGTTTGGAAGTATCTTCATGTCAAGTTTAAGGGGTGTTATGATAGATGGAATTAAACTTTTATTATTATTTTTTGTTATATCTACATTTCAAATCTTTCCTGAACATAATCCAGTTCTTCATTACCTGTCTCATCATATTTTTCTTTCATTTCTTTTTTTCTTCACTTTTAAAATTTTCTTGTTCAAGTTCCTCTTCATACTTCTCCTTAAAATGCTCATTTTCTAAATAATCACAAATGTCCATTCGAAAGCATTCATCATCTTTTTTTATTGCTGGATACTTCATAGCTTTTGATATATTGAATGTCACTTCTTGATCATTAACTCTCATAGTTAATTCTCCTTTTTGAAAGTTGATCATAGCTCTTCCAGAAATTATAGGAATTTGTTTATCTTCCTCCATATCTTAAATAATAAAATCCACAGGGAAAATAAATTTATCAACCTTTACTAGAACATCTTTAACAATTCCTTTAGGATAAGTAATAGAACGATCAGCTAACTGAAGAGTTACTGAAGTAAGCGAAATTTCTCCTATTACCAACCTTTTGAAAGTTGATAGAGCCATAAGATTATTGCTGGCTCCAAGATCACATAAGCACAAGGTCTAGTGAAGCTACCAGGATCCTTGAGTTTTCCAGGAAGTTTTTTCTAAATAATTGCACTACACTCTTCACTGAGTGCAACAGTCTCATTATCCTAAACTTACTTTTCTTATTTAATATATCATTCATAAACTTCTCATAATTAGGCATTAGTTCTATCGTTTCAACAAAAGGGATGTTTAGTGATAATTTTTTTAAAATTTCAAGGAATTAAAATTTTTTTTTCACTCTTTTGTTGTTTCAATCTTTGAGGAAACGAATGTGGTGGTTTTCAATGGTAATTTTTATCGGTTTAAGCGGATAATCTAAATCTGGATATATGTTATCATTTCCTTTATCAGTTTCCACCTTCTCTTTTTAACTTCAACCTCTTTTTGCACCCGTGATTCCAATTCTCTTCCACTTCTTAACTGTATAGCCTTAAGTTGTTCTTTATTTTGATCCTTTAGGTTAATCTCAACGTTACTAGGGAAAGTTCTTGAAGGTCTACTACTGAGTGCAGTAGTAATATGCACCAATTGATTTTCAATATTTTAGATAGCTGCTCCTTGAATTTGCAATTGGGTCCCTCGACTTTGCAACTGATTCCCTTGACTTTGCAATTGATTACTCATATTTAATATCAATTCTTCCATAGACAACTTCTTCTCCTTGAATTGTGGGTTACTATTAAAGCCTGGAGGATAAGAAGGTCTATAACTAGTGTTTTCCTGGTTATTTGAATTTCCTAATGGGTTCACAGAATTGTTTCCCCACTGCGGGTTAACAACAACATTGTTATTATTCCAGTTTAATCTTGGGTGGCACTTCTAAATGGGATTATAATAATTAGCATAAGGATTGTTGGGTCTATTATTTATAACATTAAAGTCTCATAAGATGATTGAGAATCTCTTATTTGTCTCAAAGAGTTTTCCTCTAACACCTGAGGCGTTAGAGAATAGTTTATTCCATATTAATCTATTTTCTTTGAAATCACATCAATTTGAGAAGCCAACATAGACATTGCATCATAATCATGAATACTAGCTACTCTTTTTAGATTAACCCATTCTGTGGGCCATTGAAAATTGTTAGTAATCATTTCTTTAATTAAAGAATATGCCTCATCAAAAAGTTTTGACATTAACGACCCACTAGCAACACCGTCAATAATAGATTTAAGAGATCTCACTAATTCATTATAAAATGTTTGAATTATTAACAAATCTGGTAAATCATGATGTGGACACTTCCTAAAGAGATCTTTAAATCTTTCCCATGCTTCATATGTTGATTCTCCTTCAAACTGATAAAAAGATGTGATATCGTTTCTATGTTTATCAGTTTTTGAAGGTAGAAAATATTTTGATAGAAATTTTTGTGATAATTGTCCCCAAGTTCTGATAGATCCAGGTGCTAATGAATTTAACCACGCCTTAGCTTAATCCCTTAGTGAAAAAGGAAAAATTCTAAACCTAACAGCATTGTTCGACACTCCATCATATTTAAATGTAGCACACAGTTCTAGAAAACTAGCAAGATGCAAGTTAGGATCTTCATTTGGTGTACCACCAAATTGATTATTTTGTACCATTTGGATATAATAGGTTTAAGCTCAAATGAATTAGTAGTTACATCAGGATTTTGAATAGTTAAATGTATTTCATCTGCTGTAGGGTTCGCATAATCTCTTAAAGGTCTAGGTTGATGTTCATTTTCATTTATTTGATTGTCGAGATCGTTCACCATTTTGCTTAAAATTTTAAATTCTTTTTGTTTTTTTTTCAAAATTTTCTAATAGTACGTTCTAACTCTGAATCTTAAGGTATTAAAGCTTTGAATCCAACACTACGCATACAAAAACATGAATTAAAGGTTTTCAGATACTACAAAATTTACTATTGCCTCCCCAGTAACAATGCCAAAAACTTGACCGGCGGTTGTAGCAGATAAGAAGTAATAAATTTTCGTAAATAGTTTCAATTCAGACATAGAGTATAATCAGTTTAATAAGATAACAACATATCTATACACAAGTATACATATCGTTCAAGTAATACATGGCTCTAGTGGAGTCCTAGTTATCGATCCCACATGGAAGAAGCACACCTTAAAGCGTAGTAAAGAAATCTAATATTCAAATTGCAAAGCACTTAGTGTAATACCAAAAATGCTACAGTTTAACAATGCTAGAGATTTTTTTTAAATAGTAAATTACTTTCTAAGCTTCAAATTAAAGTAAATTCTACTATAATAAGTTTTTGTAATGCAAGGTTCAAATTTAGAGAAAGTATCCTTCCCCTTACAATGATATTTTGGTGAGTGAATAATGTATATTAGTTTAGTATATGTATTGTACCAAATAGGAGCATACCTATTCTTTACCCTCTTTTGAGTGCTATAAAGAACATTGGCTAATCTTAGGTTTTGTCCCTAAATCCATGGTTAGGCTAGGAGGATATTGGCTCTTACTTCAGAGCTCCCACTTCCCTTCCTTTGAAAGCTAACTCTCGGTTTAGTTTCCAAACACTAAGACTAAATTGGGGATTTTAGTCAGTCACCCTAAAATCTCCAATTCTACGCCCAATTAACATATTTCTCTATTTATTTGCACCTAACCCCCATGGTCTTCACCATCTATGAAGTTTGAATGTAATATCCACTTTTGTTGTTAAAAGCATAACCCTTTTGGATCGTATGTTTCACAATGTATTTTAACAAATCAATTAGCCAGATAGAAAAGTAAATTAAGAACGAAGTGGAAAATCATCACAATTTGTATTCTTTCTAATGACACATCCATTCTAAATTATCACATCACCATTTATCATTGCAAGGAGAAAGACAAAGAATACAAAGAATTCATGGAGAAGATATGCCACAACAAATATTTTATATTTAAAAGCAACGTCATACAAACAGTAAGAAGTAAATACAACTTATCTGATTTTCTTTCCAAAGCAAATCCTTTGAAATTCCCTTGGATCTCCTTCTCTTTTCACAACAACACACACTTACCTCTTGGAATAGTAGGGAAGAAGCAATCTCTCACTTTCCCTCTCCTCCTACAACTCTTTTGAGAAGAATCCCATGCAATACAACACAAAACAATATCCTAGACTCTATACACTCTCTAAAGACTTCCTCTTCACTCACACACACTCCACATTGACTCTACACTGACTCCAAACTCACATTTATGCCACCTAAAAACAGTTTAAATTTGTATATGAATGAATTTTCCAAGAGTTGCCTCAAAAATCTCTTCAAAAAGTGTCCAAATACATTGAATCTGGCTTGAAAAGACACTTGGCGCCGTCGGCGCCCTATCCCGACTTTTAATTCTGGACTCTCTTGAAAAAGCACCGTCGATGCTGGTTTGTGCGCCGTTGGCGCTAGAACTTCAAAAATATGGGTTTTGCCTTTTTTCGCTCCAAATTCATTCTTTTTCGCTTCTTTTTGCTCCTTTTGCCTAAAATCATTTTACCTACAGTAAAACATGAAAAATACCTTCCATTAAAGTACAATCACCAAAAATGAGTACAAAATATATATGAAAAATCAACATATTTTCGGTGCATCAGATGTTATACAATCCCCTTCCTCATAGATATTGATAATGCAACTAATAGTAACACAATAAAGTGGGCATCACATATTGGTCACCAATCTTTTGGATATCTCTAATATCATTAGTGGCATTGCATCCACCTGGTAATATCGTAGGATCTCTGGGGTGTTTCTTGCCCCTGTAGACGACAAAGTTATAGCAGTTCGTTCTATATTGTTATCTTGCTCCTACCCCTCTCCCAACGGTTGGGCTCGAAATATGTCTCCTTTCCAAATATCTAGATCGACCCCTGTCATGATCCTCCTTCATGTGTTGAATAATGATGTCCTACTCTTCTTTTAAGAAAATATTGGAACAACTGTAAACCCTCTAATATGTTGATTGTTGGTAATTGACCCTTTGTGAGTGTTAGAAGGATTAGCGTATGACTACTTGAAGACGCTCTAACTCCTCCACGAAAATAATCTGTCGAGTGATATGTTCTTTGGGTGGAAGTGGGTCCACGAGTTGTGTAGTATATGAGCTCGGCATTAAAATATGTCTTTCCAATTTGCCCTCCTCTAGATCGAAGTCTTCTATCCCAAGGATGGGATATGTCTCATTAGTAGTATACTCGGGTATTCAGATCTCAAATTCAGGAACGCATTCTTTCATTAACTGAGATGGTAGTGTCTGCTCCCACTACTCTTCCTTTCTCTCTGACCTTTTGTTTCTTTTTCTCTGCTGGGTATGAGACAAACTATTCTTTATTTGGTTAGTCCTGCCATCAATGCATCTAGTGGACCTTGATCTACAACAACTACTGTAAAATTAGGCCCTCTTCCATTGGTCAGCGTATCAACAATTTTTTCAAGCTTTACCAATTTAATCTTTCTCTTTTTTGCTTTCTATTAAGAGAGCAAAATTTGAGTTCATATTTTCTTTGCTTGGCCTTTTCCTGACTGACTACGGAAAATAGTTGACCATTGTGAAACACCTCTATCTGCTCTATATCGAGGTCAAAATGGATCTTTGCTCCTTTATCCACACATCGGGAAACCATGTCCAAGCACACTCTACTGCAAAACATGAAGATTAGCCTGTCTCCTGACATTTTCCTGCAAAGGACGAGGAGGGCGTCAGAGTGCTGCCATCAAACCCATCATATTTTTTCATATTTCATTAGTTATCATTTGTTTATATGTTCATACATATGTCTTGTTTTGTTATGTTTGTAGTTTGTTTGTCATTTTTGGATTTTGTCTGTTATTAAGGAAAGGGGTTCACAAACAATAGTCCAATGAGCAAAAGAGGTTTCAGAAAACACAAACCTGAATGTAAAAATGGAACTTCATCAAGAAATGAGATAAAAATTCATTTCTTGTTTTATTGCTTTTTCTTGAGTTATCCATGTTTTCAAATGGATCATTTTCATGTCACATAATATTTTGTTGATACTGCTCATTAATTAGGGGCATGAATCTTTCTCCTTTATATTTAACCAATCGGTAGGATCCCTCAAATATGTCATTTTCAACAACATACAACTTCTAACATGTCGGTTTGAACTTCTCGCCTCCCTTGCAATGAGCAAAAATAGGTCTTCAAAGTACCAAGATCAAAGCATCGATTCAAAATATTCTAGGATGAGACAGTTTGTCGTGTGCCCGTATCATCTTTGCCTGATATAGCTCCAAGATTTATTGATCTTGTAGGCATTGTCCTTCTAAACTATCAAGTTCTTTAAGTTGTGGTCTTGTACTTTCTTCTTCAGTTATCTTGTTAGCAATCACCACTCTAAGAGATGGGAGTTGTACCTCGAGAGGGAATACAGTTTCTGACCCATACAGTAAGGAAAAAGTTGTTGCTTATGTCAGAGTTCTGTTTATAGAACGGTAGGCCCACAAAGCTTTTGGCAGCTACTCATGCTATTGCCTCGTATTGCGGGATAACATTTTTTTTTTGAAATTTGAACAAAAGCATTATTGAAGGATTTGGTTAAACTGTTTGCTTTGTGGTAGCAGATTATCAAATATCTTTAATCTATACCAAGTCTTTGAATAAAGTTGTTTATTTTTGCATTTATGAAAATCATAATATTGTTTGAGATTATCCTTCAATGTACCCCAAACATGTAGACAATCCGGGTGAAAAATTGAAGGACTTGGTTTGCTTTGACTTCCCTGAGCAATATTGCCTCTGCCAGTAGTCTGTGGCGGACAAACTAAACTAATGTCATTTAGAGCATGGAGGATCTATAACGTCCACTATGTATGTGCCCCAACACTTGAATGACCATGATGTAATTTATAGGTGTAGCATATTTGGAGGTTAGTATAAGAACAACCCATGCACCTGGCACTGATGAAACCTTTTGGTGATCTCCATGCAGTCTGTCATCATTAACGACCAATAATATCTATGTTTTTTTTTATTAATTTTCTTTTTCATCCCCAACTGGTGTGCACTGTAAAAGCTTGAGTGAAACTATCTTCAATGCCTTAAGCATTAGATTTACTCAAACATGATAGCCACATATAGTCAAAGAACCTACTATAGAGGACGTCATTTACTAAAGTGTAGGATAGTGTCAGCTTATTAATTTAGTTTGCTGCAGAGCTATCCTCTCGTAATTTTCCATTTTGTAGATATTTTAAAAAATGGTGCCACAAATCTTCATTTTCTATTTTGGCAGCTGTTATCATCATATCGACACCGATCTTGTGAAGGTTATTCATGCTACTTATGAGAGGACTGGTCTCTCGTATACTAGAATTGGAACACAGTCCCCTTCCGAGAAGACAACTGCCTTTTTATGCTTTATCATAGCATCGGCTAACAAGTTTGCTCACTTTGGGACTCTAAAAAGTGTACTATCTAGGTTTTGTTACAATAACTTCATTATGTAGCAGAACTAATGCTCGAGCCTTGGTTATAAGTCTTTGTACTTTCTAGCAATTTGGGTAAAGATTAGCTGGGAACATCCATATACATTGATCTCCTTGATTTCTATCATAATTGTGTATTCCAAGCTAGTTATGAGAGCATCAAATTCGACTTCATTATTTGTATAAGACTTTGTCAGGTGGTAAGAGAATGGCAGCTTTCCTCGGTCTGTTGTGATGAAGACAACTTTACTCCTACCTTACAGATTATAATTACCCATGTGTTCTTGACTTTATGAGCAGACAAAGCTGCGTCAAAGTACAACTCCCAATGGCGAATGCATGAATATTATAAAACCAATATCTATTCATTAGGTAGGTCATCATTGAGAGGGGACCCAGTTGGTATTGGATTTGCTGCTAGGAAATTTGCCAATATCCTTCCTTTGACAACACAAAGGGGCACAAACATATTGTCAAACTAGATTAATAAGATTTCCCACCTAGCTAATCTTCCAAAATGTGTCAATCGGGTCATTTGATACTGTAAAGGTTTGCCCTCTAAATAAGGTTTATCTTATGAGAGATCATGTAATGCCTGAGCTTTTGGATGATAAAGAGCGGGGCTAAGTAATGCTTCTCAATCGAATGATACCTTATTTCAGTTGGGATTAATCAATGACTTTGGTAGTACAATGAATTTTCTTTATCCTCGTCTGATTTGGGCTAGCAAGGCTCCGAAAGAGTCATCTAAAGCCATGATGTAGAGGATTAAAGTCTTTTCCAATATTGGGGCTTCTATAATAAGAGTTTTCATTAAGTATTGTTTGATGCTTTCAGAAGGTATTGGTAGTTGTCATTTCACACAAATTTGGAATCCTTCTTGGTTAAGGAGCTGAGTGGCTGACACATACCTGAAAAATTTGATATGAAGCATGTTATATATGCCAGCTTTTCTTGGAAGGACCATAGTTGGGTCAAGTTCTTTAAATGAGGCATAATTAAGATTATTTCAATCTTAGAAGAGTTAATTATGATCCCATGATGATGGAAAATGAATCCTAAAAACTTCTCAGCGGTGACACCAATGGATCACTTTAAAGGATTTATCTTAAGAAATAGTCACAACTATTCGAAAATGATTCTCAAGTTGTACACATGGTCATTCTTTTGTCTGCTCTTAATGACTAAGACATCCATATAACACTCGACCTACTTATGAACAAGTTTGTTAATGATCCTTATCATAGCCCATTAGTATGTTGCTCCAGCATTCTTAAGTTCAAATGGCATTACCTTATTGCAGTAAATCCTAAATGATGTTCTAGAAGCTATATTTCATTCATCTTCTTAAGAATTTTTCTTTTGATTGTAGCCTGACAATACATACATAAATGAGAAAATTGCATGTGCTAATGCAATATCCATCATTAACTCTAAGATTGGTTGCAAAAATTTGTTTTTTTTTGGACATGCTTTATTCAGGACTCTAAAATCAACGTAGATCCTGATTTAGTCATTTTTCATCATTACAGGCACTTTTTTGGATAATTTTTCTTCTCGTACAAAGCTGACATCCTTCAATTTCTTAACCTTGGCTATGACTTGTTGCTCTATTTCCATGCACATTGTTCTTGGAGTATTCTTTACTGGAACTATGTTTTAATCCAATTTAAGTTTGTGGTCTGCCATTTCTAGAGCTAATCTGGGATTTTATTGTAGCTCTAAGTAAAACAATATTTATATTATTTTTGCAGTTGGGTTATTTCTTTTGCTTCAGTATCATTGAGTAGCAAGCTGACGAATCTTAGCATTTGATTCTCTTTAGTTGCCAAATTGACATCTCTTAGCTCACATCTTATTAATTTCTTATTCAAATTCTATTGGTGCGTGTTCAATTAATGGTTCTTTAGATTTATAAGGTATTTGATGGGCGACAGGTTTTCTATATGCGCTGTAAATATCTTTCAATACTACAACCCACACGATAGCAGAATTAGTAAATATGCAGATCAATCACAATAAAAATTACTTCAGTATAAATACTTTTATATTTTAAAATATTTAAGCTGTCAAACCTAGTTATTACACGAGTACACATATCACTCAAGTATAAAAGGGCTCTAATGGAGTTCTAAGTATCAATCCCACAGGAAGGCGGAAATTCTTATGGTTATAATGTAAAACACAAAATTCAAACTATAAAAACTTAAGTAAGAAAAAAAAATTGAAAGTAAGTCTATTTTATGGTAAAGAAATGTAGCTAAAAGAACTAAAATAGCTAAGCTATTTTCTAAACTTCAAAGTTAAATTTACTATGACTAAATGAAGTTTTGTGACAAAGAGTTCAAATTTAAGAAAAAAAGCATTCCCCTTTGCAATGAATTTATGGTGAGTGAATAATATAGATTAGTTTAGTATATGTATTGTGCCAAATAGGAGCAATCATATTCTTTAACCCCTGTCAAGTGCATAAAGAATTTTGGCTAGTCCAGAGTTTGGTCGTTAAATCTGTGGTTAGGCTAGGAGGATACTGACTCTCACTCCGGAGCTCCCACTTCCCCCTTGTCTGAGGTCTAACATCTCGCTTTAGTATCCAAACAACTGGACCAAATTAGAGATTTTAGTCTGTCACACTAAAATCTTTAATTCTACGCCCATCAAAATATATTTCCCTATTTATTTACACTTAATCCCATGGACTTCATTCTCATCCATGAAATTAAATGTGGCCCTCACCTTGTTGTGGAAAGCACAGCCCTTTAGAATTTTATGTTTCTCAACAATTTTTAGCATTTCAACTGGCTAGATCGAAAAGTAAATAAAGATCGGAGTTCAAATCATCACAATTTATTGACATTTAAAACATTGAATAACAATATTAATTCTTTACAAGACCATATCTCATTGTAGGGAGAAGGAAAAAGAATACTACTTTGAATTCATGAGGAAGATAAAAAAAAAATGAATTATATATGTAAAAGAAAGTTTACAAAACAAGAAAGAAAAGAATACAACTTATCTCGCACTCTTCCTCAAGCAAGTCCCTTGAAGTTTCCATGAAACACTTTCTCTCTTTACAATCGCACTCAATTCTCTCTTAGAAGTGTAATGAAGAAGAAATCTCTCACCTTCCCTCTTCTCCTACAACTCTACAAGATAATCCTCTCCACAAAAAACCTAACACTAGACTCTCCATACACTCTACTCCACCAAGACAAGATAAGACTTTACTTCCTTCTCTAAAGACTCCACATGACATACAAGACACCCCTCTAGAATTCTTAAGAGTGGCGCCAGACCCTCTTCTCCAAAGAAATTAAAAAATCCCTCCTTTTTCCCAAGAGTCACACCTTTTCAAACCAAGAGGCAAATCACTTCATCCAAAAGATAGATCTCTTAATTCAAGCAACTTCCCCAAGTGTCTAGATGCATTAATCCACTCCATGGGGCTTTCAATTATTTGGAACCTTCTACAACATCTCTAAAATAGTCAAAAACCTCCAAAAATTCGTTAAAGTCCATCTAAGGCACCTCTGACACCTGTTCAGACTCCTTTGGCACCTGTTTACTGGAGTTCAACGCTCCTCTCTAGAGTATTGTGCTCTTACACCATTCTGGCACCTTTGGCACCTCTTCTCTTTAATCTGGCACCTCTAGTGGCAGTTCTGGTGCCTCTGGTGCTAGAATGATGAAAATATGCATTTTGACTCCAAATTTCTTTCTTTTTGCTCAAAATGTCTAAAATCAATATACCTGCAATAAAACATGAAAATACCTTTCTTCAAAATGCAATAACACCAAATTTAAGCATAAAATGTTTACATAAAATTTCACATTTTTTTGGTGCATCAGTATTCTGTACATTCATATTAGGTCCTTCGATAACAACCATGCAAAATTATGTCTCATCCAGCAGTCCTATTGTACCAAATTCATCACCTTCTTTTGAAATGAGGTTTCATTGTTTATCATTCCACAATTATTCAAAAAGGTGAGATTAGTCTACAAATCACTATTTTGGTATAAAACCACATTGAACAAGCTTTTGAACAAAGGAAGAATAACGTTCAACAACAAGTTCCATTTAGTTTAAGAAGTTATATCCTTGTAGTTTTACATTTATTATGGAACTAGAAGAAGATGACCCTTCACATAACTTAATGGGTCTCATAACCTCACCATGTATTTCTTTGACCACCAAACTCCCAATTTAATTTAAAGAAATTGGTGTTAAACTCATAGCCTACACATAGTGATTAATTCTGTCATGCATTGATTCATATTCCTTCTTTTCTTCCTCATCTTCGAATGATATTTTGAAATGTGGTTCCTTTTGAGTCAATACTATTGTTCTTTTTTTCTCTTTTTCATCCTCATAACTGGAATCCAAGGTGATGTTGATCTTTAAGGTTCTCTTCATTTCAATGGTTGGGTTTTCTCTCCCTCATCCTCATCTCCGATCTTGACCACGGATGCAAGTTTTATGGGAGTCTCTACCCTTATGTTGCATTGCAACATGTTATTCCTTTATTTTCTCTTCTTCCTCTTCATAGTCCCTATGTTATGAGGGTCATTAATGCTCTCAATTTTTCTTTGGTGGTAGAGGATTTGTGCTCTGAGTTTAAGCTGACGTGGAAGCATCTCACATCATGTTGAGGACATTCTTAGAGGATTTGGTTCATAATATGTTCCACCCATTTCTATCTTTGTAAGGGTCAACAAGGACAAAATTGTCAGCCAACAGTACATTGATTGAACCATTATCAAGCTCTTTCAAGTATTCTTTTGGGATGACCATGTTCCCTGTCTTGAAATTGTATTCCAAAATTCTTTGAAGATGAAGCAATCATCAATCTTGTATCTAAGAATCATGTGTTATGCACAATAATTTGTCGATCTTTCATTTCAACATCTTCTAGCCTTTTGGCTTCAGGGAGCTTGAATTCAAGTATTTTCAATAGACAGAGGAATATCTTTACCACGACCTCTGTTTTGAATGGATATTCTTTGTTCATCCACTCGACTATTGTTTTATTTATTTCTGTCGCTAGAAGGATTATTGGAACTGCAACTGGATAACTAATGTGTTGAAGATGAGTTGTCATTTTGTCATTATTTTTCCTGTTCTTGTTGTGCTTGCCTTGGTCACTTGCCCTTTAATTTGTTGAGACATTCAAAGTTTTCTTCTCAAATGTCTTCATCGACTTTGGCTTTTCTACCCTCTCTATTTAATTTAGCTCTTTAGCCTCCTTCCAGAGACTTGCATCCTTGGTGAGTAGATTTACAAATGTCTTTATTGTGAATCCCTTGAGCATAAATGCCACTAGTCCTAAATGTTTTTGATAATGACATGTTGCTCTTGAAGCTGCAGTTCATCCACCAAATGATGTAGTCCATAAGGGTTTCTTTTGGCTTTTGCTTCTCTACCTTGAGGTCACCAACTTTAGTGTGGTGTTGGTCTCAAACGAAATGACAAATAAAAATATTTTCCAATTCTGAAAATGTAATGACAGATATGATAGGAAGTTTGACATACAAATCAAAAGCAACTTTCGTAAAGCTTTTGACAAACTTGTGGAAGAGGAGAGTATCACTACCCCACTCATTGCATCAACTTGCTAAAAAGTTCACAACATGCTGATGGGGGTTCCCCAACCCATGAGAAACCTCAAATAGAGGTGCTACGAAGCCTTAAGGATATTAGAAATAATCAAATTCCTTTGAGTAGGGTCTATCCCTTAGAAATAACTATGTAAATCTCGCCTGGTCTTTTGTTTCTTTAATCTTTTTGTTTTACCAATTGAGTAGTATTTTTCTCTAAAATCACACTTTAGGTAGAATCCTTCAAATTTTTATTATCATCAGCGATCTCAGTTAATTCTCTTCTATCAACAATAACATGGATGACCTATGGTCAGTTTTCCTCGAAGACGGTGTCTGTGGTGCTTGCGAAAGACCATGCATAGCTATAAAAAGTACCCATTATCTCTTCAAATTTTTTTCTTGTGATGGATAATCTGCTAACCTCTTTATTGTATTATCCTTTGCAATTCTTCTGTAAGATCTTAATTATTTGGTGGCAACACCTCTCATGAAGATGAAGTTGTTTGTGTTTCTATTATGTTGACCTTAGTGAACTCCTCATCCATGTTGTTGAGGGAGTTCCTCAAAATTTTGATAACTACATCACATCAGGTTTTAGCTCTTCCAATTTCTCATCAAATGATTTCAACTGACTTGTCCAGAGAACCTCATCTTGTGGACTGAATTTGGGAGTCACAAACCCTTCAACGTTGGTGACTTCCTCCAATGGCTTATGCGTCAATACATTTTTCTTGAGTATGGGGCGAGGTTCTTTTGGCAGCATGTCAAGTGGTTATGATTTCCCTCTCGCGAAACTCTTATAAGTGAGTTCATGCTGATAAATTCCTTCTTGAGTTTCAATAATACTCCTTCATGCATTAGCAACAAGGTTGAATGGGGTTTCTAGGATGGCAGAAGCGTATGGTATCCCGGGACCCAAACGAAGTTTGGTGAACATCTTGATGAAATTTCAGTAGTTTGTCAATTCCACAAATGGAGTTTGGCGGAGATCCAAGGTGTGACGAATTTGCAATGCTTAAGCTTTGATCTTTCACTCTTAAGGATCTCCTTTTTCATCTAAGGGGCCACTGCACACACCATTCTGAATTGGACATGGGAGATCGATTTTAATTCTGAGCGAGCTTCTCTAACACAGAACGAATCATTGGAAACTCTTTTCCTAGCTATGGAAGGATCAGAGAGGACTGGTTGCAATCCAGTGAACATTCGCCTCACTGAGAGCACCGAATGATGGGTAGAACCCGCTCCCTCCTAAGAGAAGATAGTTCTTAGGAAGTTCCATATCCTCAGACTCATCAGCTTTTCAGTTCTTGGTTTTATTCTTCCTTTTATTCCAAGCAGAGTGGATATTATCCATTGAGTGCAGGTCAACAACACAGGCTTGAAGATCGACTAATATAAGATACATACTGTAGTGGAACACACTCTTCTTCTTCAATAACAGAATTTCCCTTGAGATCAATTTTCTTGGTCTCAACTGTAAGGCGAACAATAATGAACTTAAGGGTCCTTTTGACAGTAGAAACATTTTTAGATAGAGTCCTCTTTAAGAAAGGGAACTCTTGGTCGGACTTTAAGTTGAATTCAACTAGCGATTCTGCAACCTATGTAGCAATCATCTTCACTACAGTACGAGTCACATTGCCAAGAACTGCCTCGATTTCATCAAATGTGGACCCAAACTGAATTAAAAACCCCTAGTCTCGGGTAGCTATGTCGGTTGGTAAGTTGAACCCTCTAGTGAATGAAAAGACTAACCTCGGGGAATCCATTACTCTAACTCTACAATTTAGAGAAATTCAGAATGCTAGCTTGATTTCTCTTCAGGATCACATTATGTACCACCCCCCTTTTCATTGACCTGTTACGTAAATTGAGTATTTGTGGAGGTTTTGGCAAGTAGCCCAAACCTAGTCCTAAGACTCAGGGATGATAGATTTGAATTGTTTGATAGCAGTTTTAGCGACAAATTGTTATCACTTTATTTGTTTCAAATTCTTGTCATTTTGTTAAGGAAATGGTTTCTCTTATCATGGATATTGTTGATTAATTTTTGGATCAATAATTGTGCTCATTGTTTGAATGAATAGTTCAAGAACTATAGAAGAGTTGGTCATCTTTTGCCAAAGAATGAAATGAGCAAAATATACCAACATAAGTAGGGTAGTCTGACCTATGTGGGGCATAGCACATTAGCAATGTATGAAGAAAATTCTATTATCCTAAGATAGACAGAGAAGAAGTCCATAATAGAATCACCAATTGAAAGCTACCCCTAAGCCTCCTCATCGTCACCAGCTTGTCTATCGTCCTATAGTCCCTTCTCCAAGTGAACTATCTTTGAGATTGTATGATCTGGAGGAGAGAGGAAATAGAAGGCACAGGTATACAATGATGAAGAAAATGAAAAATAGTATGTGGAGGACTTTTATTAAGTGAATTTCACATAGAGGACATTCAAAGTGTATGCCTAGCATGACTGAAACACTTTGGAAGCGTGTCTATGAAGAGGACCGTACAAAAGTAACCCACAACTAGAAGTTCAAGTTTTTATACCTGTTATGGGGTTTTCATCTTCCTATAAGAGCAAGTCCCAATAGTTAATTATATCATAAGCAATCAATGATGCTTAAGAAAACTCTCGATTAAAGCTGTAATTTCCTCCTCATAAAGTTTGAATTTGTTTCCTTTAAGGAAGTAATTTAATATCTTATCCAAATGGGAAAGGAAAGAGATGCTCAAATGTCCAGAGGACAAGGAAATCTTAAACTATTCTATTATTCATGTCATCAACATTCACCCCTACATGACATACAATCATGCAAGGGCTCAAAAGTGAGGATTTATGTCATGAATAAATGAGCAAACTTAAAATTCAAAGCCTTTATCTAAGTCAGATTTATCAAATGACATCATCTGAATGATCATTGATGGTTTTGTTGAGGTTCATCCCTTCCATCGAGTTTCATCTTCTTTTGGATAGTTTGGATTTTTATAGTCGGTTGACCATAACGCTTCCTAACTCTACAAAAGGAAAGAATACTTAAATGGAAAGAGCCTAGGTTGCTACATCATTTATCCCAGCCATGTAAAACAGAGTTAGCACAACTTGGATAACAAGTAATATTAATATAAGGCATCATTTGATATGCCATCCCTATAAAACAGAGTTAGCACACCCTAAAAAGATATAATCAAATGTTAGGTTTTGCCTTTTATCTTCAGTAGCCTTGCAAAATAGAGTTAACAAAAATATTTTTAATTGGTTGTTATATACATTAGTTAGGACAACATGGTCAAGATGCATATGGCATTCCGTTGTCTTGGGTTTGTCGGTTTCCCTGATCTACTTAGTTTTGCGTGGCAATAAAACCAACTTTGATTGGAAGATTCCATATCAATAACCATGGGTTGTGTCACCTTGGAGACCTTCGTAAACCAAGGTAGTAAGGAGTTAAAGTTGCGATTGGTGAACTTTTTTGTAAAATTTTCATTTATGTTTTAATGACTTTTTGGATTTTTGGGGTTAGAAATTCTAGGTTGCTTAAGAGTCATTAGCTGATTAGATTTTGTGATTTTGTGTTTTATTTTGGATTGGGGTTTGTGTTTTGATTTAGTCATAAGTGGATGGAAAGCACTTTGTTAGTAGTAATGAGTTGCCTCGTCCAATGTTTCTTCTTAAACTAAGTTGTGTTTTATGGATAATGTTTAGGTTTTTGTGAATTTTAAGGTACATTTTATGTCTTTTATTTTTGGCATCTTAGCCTGAGTCATCCCCGATAAGTTTTAAATGTGTTTTTTTTCCTTATGTGAAGTCAAGCACTCCTTAACTCTAAGTTAATTGAGTTTGAGTAGATTTAGGCTATATTGACCCAAATTTTGTTTAAATTGATTTGGATTAACTTGAGTTGGGTTAGGCTTAAACTAAAATAAGTTTCTGGTCGACTTGTGTTAACTTAGGTTAGTCTAGATTACCACAGGTTAATTTCGATCAACCTGGGTTGGGTAAGATTAACTCGGATTGGGTTGGGTTAGCCATAATTCAGTAGTGTTTAGTTTAAGTTGATTTGGGTTGACTGAGTTAGGTTGGATAGACACCAACTTAAGTTCAAGTTAGTCTGGGTTAACCCAAATTTGGTTGGGTTGACCAAGTTAATTCAGGATCAAGCCTAGGTCGAGTTAGAATTGAGTTTGGTTTGGTTGATTCAATTCTATTTTGATTTAGACTTGAGATTGGTTTTGTTGAGTCAAGTCTAAGTTGGGTATGACTTGAGATTGGTTTGCATTTTGGACTAACCCAAGTTATGTTGGGTTAACCTTAGTTGTTTGGTTAGTTTGGGTTAACCCGAGTTAGGCGGGGTTGACCCAAGTAATTTAGGTTGGTTTGGGTTACCCCAAGTTAGGTCGGTGGACCCATGATATTTTAGTTAATTTGGGCTAACTGGAATTAGGTCAGGTTGACCTGGGTTGTTTTAGTTGATTTTGGTTAACTTGAGTTAGGTCAAGTTGTTCCAGGTTGTTTATGTTAGTTAGGGTTTACCTGAGTTAGGTCAGGTTCGCTCAGGCTGTTTAGTTGATTTGGGTTAAGCCAAGCTAGGTCAGGTTGACCTGAGTTATTTTAGTTGATTTGGGTTACCCAAGTTAGGTTGGTTGACTTGAGTTACTTTAGTTAATTTAGGTTAATCCGAATTTGGTCTGATTGACCTTTGTTTAAATAAAGTTA
This sequence comes from Papilionanthe hookeriana x Papilionanthe teres, assembly GCA_022702705.1. Classification (NCBI taxonomy): domain Eukaryota; kingdom Viridiplantae; phylum Streptophyta; class Magnoliopsida; order Asparagales; family Orchidaceae; genus Papilionanthe; species Papilionanthe hookeriana x Papilionanthe teres. Next base: position 116,799,539 of record CM040425.1, read on the forward strand.
GTTTTGGTAAACTTGAGTTTGGTTAGGTTGACCTAGTTGTTTTAGTTGCTTTGGGTTAACTTGAGTTAAGTTGGGTTGACCTGGGTTGTTTTAGTTTATTTGTGTTAACCTGAGTTAGTGAGGGTTGACCCGGGTTGCATTAGTTAATTTAGTTTAATCCAAGTTAGGTCGGGTTGCGTCAAATTATTTTAGTTGATTTGGCTGGACCTGAGTTAGGATGGGTCGACCCAAGCTATTTTAGTTGATTTGAGTTCATTCAAGTTAGGTCTGGTTGTCCCTAGGGTGTTTAAGTTTGTTTGATTTAACCAAAGTTAGGTCTGGTTGGTCGAAATTGTGGCTTAGGATAAGCTAGGCCTAAATTGGGTTAGGGCTAGTGTGGGTTTAGCTTTGATTGTGTTAGGTTCAATTAAATTGAACTAAGGTAGGTTTAATGTATTAATTTAGTTAAGCTAGCTAAAGGTTGGGATGAAATTCAATGAAATGTTGAGTTTAGGTTTAATTTGATTCTGACGCAGTTAGGATTGAGTTTAAATTGAGTTAGGTCTGAGTTGGGTTGGATCTATGTTACACTAAGCTTAGTGTCTCGGTTGAATTTGGTGTAGGCTGGGATAAACCTATATTAAGTTAGAAACTAAAGTTAGGTTAGACTAGGTCTAAGTTGGGTTATACCTAAAATGAGTTTGGTCTAGATTGGCCCCAACCAAGATCAAATTTAAGTTTGAATTGAGCTGGGATAGGGCTAATTTGGATTAGATCTAAGTTGACATTAATTGGTTTGGGTCCAACACAAATACATTTGGGGTAGGTCTACCTAAACTAAAGTAAATTCGATTAGGTCTAATTTAGGTTAGACCAAGGTTTGCTAAGGATGATTGCACAATTAAAGGTATGATTATGATATCATCCTTCTACCACTTTTACTATGCTAGGTTACCTAAGGTTACCTTGGTTGATCTTTGTGTTTAATTTAGATTTAGTAGAAAACTTGGGCCAAAATGTAATATTTTAATTTTTACACAGTTACCCGTGGCACCAAAACTTTATTTTTAGAATTTTGATGTTAAAATTATCATTTTAATGCATGGGGTTACTACCTTAAATTCTCTTACAATTTTCAATAGGAATTAAACATTTTGGTGTTAGGGAGATCCCTTAACTTTGGAATAATCAGGGAATGTCCCTGGTGTCGGAGGGAATAATCCCTGAAACTTTCACATTTTTATGTTACATATTTAATTTTTAAAAATTGAAATACTCCTTCGAGTATTTAATTAATTAAAAATTAAATATAATTTAATTTTTTCATTTTTTTAACTATTTTCTCCTATGTTCATTGAGTTTAGTGGTATTTTTAATTTATTTTTATGTTTTTTTCTCAATAACTTATGAATTTTTAAAGTTTTTAAGCATTTTCTTGATACAATTAATTCAGAAAATCCCAAATTGTTTACATAACCACTCCAGTCTTTGCGCCCCTCATACACATCTAGTCCATATGTGGCGCTCGTGATTGGTTGCTCATTACATGCGGGTAGTAATGTGGAGTCAATTTTGTGCACTCCTTCTCCATGGTTACACAGTTTGATTTGATTCACGATGTCCATTTCAAATACACAGAAACCGATGACATCCATTCATCGTCCCCGCGGGATAGAGAACAAAGAGTCGTACGTGATTGAACCCTAAGATATCAGCCTATAATTAACTAAATTGCATTTAGTTTGTTCTTATAGCTTCATCTGAGTGAGACGTGCCTATCTATATGGTTAATTGGACTCGCATTTTTGATTTTCATCATAACAGACTAAATCAAGAGTTCTTTTAGGGAATTTGAACCCATATTTTCTCCTAAGAGGTGAGGCCTAAATTGTGCTTGACAGAGAGCATTGCCTTGAGATTGTGTAGCTCTTTCTTGCAGCAATTTGGATTGAAATTGGTCATAGCTATGTGCTAGACCAAATGGGGCCATAGTTTGGTGTTGAGCTATACAAAGGAACACTTAATTTAGATTGGAGAAATATGTTAAGTCTCTGTGAAACTTGTTGGAGGGTTAATTTGGAGTTTTGAATATGTTGATGCCATGGTTGTGAAGATCTCTGGACGATAATGATGAAATTAGGGTCTGGTGGTGGTGGAGATGGCCTGATGAAGGTGGGGACAAGTTGCTTGGTTGTGTGGGGAAGGTTTTTGTTGTTGAGAGCCGAGGGTTTGGGAAGTTAGTTAATAAGTTTGTTCTTTTGTAGAATCTTTCGGATTAGGGCTATTTATAGCCATGGCGAGCTATGGGGGAGACCATGGCTTGCCTAGGAAAGCTCTGCTGGCTTTACAAAGAATTTGCAGAAGAATTGTAGGGGTTTGAAGTAGTGGAGCAAGAACTTTTCTCACTTTTGAGGCCTTGAGCAAGGTGACACCAATGGGGATGAGGGTGGCATGGTCATGACTTGAAAGGAATGAGTAAGCATTTGGTGGGGTGGCTAGGACCAAAATTGGTCTAGCTTCACCCACCCTTGACCTAGGTTTGGCACCCCAAGGTTTGACATGGATGAGTTGTACTTCGATGCCAAGTGTCAACCTCCATGATGAAGAGTGCATGGCTTGTCCGTTGTGCTTGTCACATGATTAATTATATTTTAATTAATTTTTATTTAGGTTTGTAGTGTTAGTGTGGTCATGGTAGGTTGGGTGTATGTCATGGTGGGTTATGGTGGACCCATGTAGAATAGGATCATGAAAGGTGGGCCATTGTTTCCTTAATGACCTCTTGGACCTTTAGGATTAGGCTTAGCCCAAGTGTCTTTAGTTTTATCCTACTTAGTTTAATGGACCTTTGTAATTAGCCTAATTAATTGAAAAATTAGGTACAGTATAAAGGCAACTCCCCTAATGTAAATTTGATTTATAAGTGGCCTTAGGTCTTTACCACCTTAAATCAAGCTAGATATTGTTGTTGTGGGCTCATTTATCCAATAATTGACCCAAATTAACTTGGGCCCAATTGAATTTTGTTGACCCTTGAGGATCTCAACCTCTTAGGTCCAAATGAGTGTGTTTGGGGCACATGCCAAATTACAGGTTAATTGGGGTTGGGATAGCCTTAGGCGAGAAAAAGGATTGATTTTGGTGAATCAATCATTCCCTTTGAATTATTGGTGTCATGAGGTTTTCAGTGTCCATAAGGGATCTCTTAAGGTTTTAAATTTCATGGGTAAGTCGAGGCATCCTTTACTTAAAAGGAGTCAGCTTGGGCCTCCACTGGGCTAAACCAAATACTCTCTCAACTAGGGGTTGAGGATTTGGGCTTAACCTCATGAAGCTCAGGTGAGAGTCATCTTGGGGTTCCACTGGGCTAAACCAAATACCATCTCAACCAGGGGTTGAGGATTTGGGCTTAACCTCATGAAGCTCAGGTGAGCATAGCCTTATTTGGGGTACCTTGTGGTTGAGTTTCCTCCTCTGGTCTTCTACGAAGGTTACTTGGACAACCCTAAGGTTAAGTGATAGGTTCCCATGGGGAGTGGAGAAATCCTCACAAAAGTGAGGTCAACAAAGCCAAATGCCCCATGCATATAAGTGTTAGGATGAGGAAGTAAAGGCAAGGGAGAGAGCCACTTGATAGAGCAATATTGAGAGATTAAATTTATGTAATCAACTCCATCCCATTAAACTAGATTCGAATAGCTACCAAATAATTTTTAATGTGAATGGTGTGCATCATGCTTAGATTGCTCAACACTAAATCTAATTTGCAATAGTATCTCCATGTGAGATCCTCGTTTAAGGTGAAATTGTCCTAATTTCTAAATATTTATGCTTTAACATCATACTTTGTGATGAAAGTCATAAACAACTTCTCCGTTGAGCAAACCCTAAAAGGTTAAACCATGAATTATGTGTTTTACTATAATTCAGAAACTTCGCATATCATATATATTCAATATATATGATATTTGATCCATAAGAAAATAGAAATATATCAAATATTTACTATAAAACCCAATGGAGGAGATAAAACCACAAAAAAGGAGCAAGATACTTAAAACAGGAACACAGATCGAGTCATATAATCTTTAAATTAAAAAATACGGTACCAAATGCATACTTCAAATGAGGGAGTCATATTCTTCAAAAGCGCTGGGTGTCGAAAAACGAAATCCTTCCACTCATCTTGGCCAATTCTGCCATCCTCGTCAGCGTCAGCGTCAGCATCTTCAAATGCCTAAAGAAGGGTATTAAGTTAATATTAAATGTTATAAAATATGAAGAGGATGACAAGAACGTAAGACATTAAAATCGAGCCTTATCAATTATTGCTTCAAGAAGTTCATCTGGAAGTTCCATCTCAAATTCATCCAAAATGGCAACCAACATCAGCTTAATCTATAGGAGAAAGTGAACATATAACATTAGTATACCTATTTATAACATTAAGCCTTATTATCAAATTGTTCGTGGCAATACAATTCAGTATAAGAACATATATGAATAACATAAGAATGCAGTGGATAAGATAACCTTTTTAGTAATATGTGTAAAATGTCAACGAACAGATATAATCATTGCACGGGAGCATAAGAGCAAATAAATTGGCTAGAAATAAAAGAAAATAATCACGATACAAATATGATTTCCACCAACGTGTATTGAAATATTATTCCGAATGTATGCCAAAGCTTCATTGTATTTATTTATTTACAATTTCATTACTTTAATCCTAATAATAAAAAATTTAAATAATAATAATAATAATAATAATAATAATAATAATAATAATAATAATAATAATAATAATAATAATAATAATAATAAAAGGTCATAAAAAATATTTCAACTGAGCTACATTAATACCTCTTTTTAATTACTATGGTGCCTTGGACATGAGCCATAATAATACTTCTTTGCAATCAATACGGCCTCTAATACTGCAATCATTAATAAGTAAAAATTACTTGATATCATCTTCAAAATTTCAATTTTAATATTCAGTTGTAAATTTATGGCTTCAGTCTCCAGAATAATTGAAGTAAAAAGACCTTATCATGGCATTATTTTCAAAAAAAATATTTGAAATGAGTCATACTTCTACTATCTTTAATTCAACAATGATATTCAAAATTTTGCCCGATATCCATTATAAGATTCTCATTAATGGCCTACTCAAGCATGCAATATGGGATTTCCTTATCGCACAACCTTATAACCTTATAACATGAAAAATTCCTAAGTTTTAAAAGATACGGTGGGCGAAGATGTTTATAATGAAGTCCAAACATTGCCACCATTGAATAATAGATGCATACATCCTTCTCTAACAACTGTTATAGCATTGCTATAGATTCGGATGACTGGAATTTGTTGGGTAGCTGTAATTTGGCATGTACCGCATGTACCACTTCGTTAAGGCGCTGGGTGCAAAATTTAGCAATGGAATAAGGGATTATTGCAATCTAAGAATTTGTCAGCCAGCATTTAGGGTTTTTTGAATCTATCGGCTGCCGGAATGGGGATCTTGTCGGCCAGTTTGAAAAGTAATTTAATTTAATAGATATATAATTTTTTTATTTTGAAAAGTATAATTTTGAAAAATGTGACCAGATATATCCCATATATTTTAAATAGTTTAAGTAATCGAGTCTAACACTACAAGTAATACACTATCATGAGAGATAGGAAAACTATTTGATAGTGGGCTCGATTATATAAACTAAACAATTTATCACATCCATTTGGTTTGTGAACCTCTTTTGTGGGAACAGGTTCCCCTACCTAATACTGAAAAATTAAGTATGGTTTATACTACCTGGGTTCTTTAAATTCCTATAAGAGCAAATCTCTAAAGTTAATTACATCTTAGATTACCTAAATAATTTGAAAAAATTCTTGATAATGATTAGAGGTTTTATCTTCAAAAATTTAAAGTTTAATTTTTAAGGTTGGAAATGGAAAAGTCAAATGAAAGTGGCTCAAGTGGGGACAATTATTTTAGGAGTCCAAATGAACGAGAAGTAGGGGATGTCATAGATCTTGTGGCGAACCACAATGACTTCTCAAACTATCATACTTTTCAGCTTTACATTTTGAGAGTGAAGTTATTTTGTATTTACTTCTGCAATTTTATTATTTAGGTTTTACACTTGTATTATACTCAATCATGAAAACAACCCATAACATAGGAGGATTTATGTCATATCAAATGACAACCTAAGAGCCTAAAGAGAGTTTGGGCTTATATTGCGTAATATGGTTGTGCAAAGACCTAAAAATAAAGTGAGCATTTATGTCTTACTAGGCAGAAAAACTCGAATTCCTATGGTTTATTTTATTTAAACCTAAGGAAAGTTTAGACCTTCTGAAGTCGTCCTCCGCCTACTTGTAACTTGCTCCAAGCTTCTATACTGGTGGTAGCTCCAGGTTAGGGGTTTGTATCTCATGTTTTAACATTGATTATTATTATCTAATGTAGTGTACCTCTTAGATTATTGAACTAATATTCTCCTATTCTAAAAGGTATTGCAGTTATGTAAAGATATGCATAATTAATAGAGCAATAAATGTGCAATAAAAGAGATAGAGTGAAAGACAGTAAAAAAAATGCAAAATGGCATACTTAGGATTCCTTGAGCTACTGCAAGGTTAGTACAATAAACATGGTAGAGTAAGACGCTGGAAGTTTAAACACATTACAAAAAAAACCAATGTGAGTAAATTCAAGCAAGTTGTAGGAAAACACGAGTGAATAAAATAAAATGTGATGTCACATATAGAAGATCGAGGCTTGGTTTAAGATTTGAAGTAATATGGGAGCTCAAAACCAGGAATGAAGCCCTAACAAATATTTCCCCAAGGAACTTTATAGATAACTTACAAGTATCATATCTGTGAGATCCAACACAGGGTAAAAGGTAGCCAGCTAGACAGTCAGGGGAAAATAATCCTCACCCCGGGCAATGTGACTAACGCAGGAATTGGCCAAAGGAGACACTCAAAATCTCTTAATTTTACATACAGGAAAATGATTTAAAATTTATTTTTTTTAGCATACAAAATATGATTTTCATGTAAATTTTTTTAAACCAGACAATTCAAGAGTCAGTCACATTGTCGGACTTGGGATCACCAGTAGTACTTGAGGGTCAGGGTGACTTTTTTTAAAGCTCTAGAGAGTAATGATGCAAATATTTTTCCCTTGTATCATCAGGTTAACATATGCAATACTTCTCACCTATCAAGATACCGTTATCACCATCGCTTTTAACTCTAGAAACTTCAACTTACACCAGCCTCGATGATCCATATATGTAAGGGTTTAACTGTGAGGTTCAAGCTCATATCTCTAAGCATTGGGTTTAATTATGTGTTAAGTTGTAATAGGGATTTTTATTAGTGATTTAATTAAATGGAAGGTTTCTAAACTATATCTTGGTATATTTTTATGGTTTGTGGACGCTTTTCCTCAAAAAATGATAATAAGTCCACTTTTCCTCTAAAATGTATAATATCTTGCAAGGATATTCAGAGAGTGACTCCAGACAACCTTGGAATTTCTTGGATCATCCCAAGCTCATTGAGCCTTATCGCAATAGTTTGATTAATCATACAATGTTGAGTTAAGTTGAATTGTTATGTTTGAAGTTGTGCTCAATGTCTTAACTAATTCATGAACTAAGGTTAAGTGATTAACTTAAGCATTAAATTGAGAGTTAAGTGAGTACAACCCCTCCTAAGGTATACTCATAGAACTTGGGGAGTTCACCCTTGAATTTGAGCTTGTAGTGTTTTATAGTGCTTCATTATCAATTATGTGCACTGCTATTTAAACCTCAAATGCATTTTGATAAAATCTCATTCACTACCAAACTCTTAAGTGTTCAAGTTTAAATTTGTAATTGTTGCAAAAGTTCATGAAGTATGTTTTATCTTTATTAAAAGATTAGAATTCAGTTTGACCAATGATTAAGTGACCCAATTGACAACCTACCGATCTTCCAATTCATTCCCCTTACTCTTTAATCATCTAAGTTCTTATTTTCTTCTTGCTCTCAACAATTTCCATAATTGAAATTTTACCCTTTTGTAGAAACTATTACAGATTGGTTATTACCCAATTTTTCTTTAGGTTTCAATCGTTTTAATGGACCAATTATCATTCTTTTATTCATTCCTTTATGATAAATCCTAAAAAAATAGGGTTAAAGTAAAAAATCCTAAAAAATTACAATTCATAGATTAATGAACATGAGACATCATTGCCAGAAATATCAAATTATAAGTCTAATGAACATGAGACATCGTTGCCCTCCCATTCATAGATTAATTAAGTCAACAAAGAAGAAATTACATATTTCTAATTTTTATTTTTTTTAGAGTTATTTATACTAAAAAAAGGGAATTTAACGTAATAATTAATTTCACTACTCAAAATTAAGTTCTCCCTCCTTAGGAAAATTTTGTGATGTTGCTCATGGTCAGTGGATTAATCACAACCAATTTTGTGATTTTTTCAAAATATAATTTTATTTTTATAATTTTTAAATGATTTTTCATGGAAAAATCAAGAAGATATATTTTTATTTTAAAACAAAATTCTATCTTTCTCTGACTCCCCTAAATGCAGGAAACTCACTAAACTTGGTTTTGTAATTTTTTAGTTTATATTTTAATTTTAATAATTATTTTACCACAATAAGGAAATTTTTATTACAAAGTTCTATTTTAGAGTTAGGAATGCTTTTTGACCTTGGAAAAATATAGGAACACTTTTAATGTCATGTTGAACAAGCCTTCAATGTTTTAGTTCAAAATGATAAATATTTGATATTTTATTATTAAACCAAATTTTAGAGAGATCAATTATTTTACTAAAAAATACTAAATAAATATTTATAATTTTTTGTAACTAACTTCTTCTCTGTTCACTAAGCACAAGGATATTTTTGTTTCAAATTTATGATTTTCTATACCAAGTTATGGTTTTTCAAATTTTAAATCAATTTTTGGAATTAATTAAATCAGAAAAATCCCATTTTAACTTAACCATGGAAAAATCACCTAAAATCACAATAACAACAAGATAAAATGTAAATACAATGGTAAATCAGTGCAAATAATACCATAATATCACTACAATACAACACATGTAACATTGTGTGAATAAAATAACAAAATAGTGCAAATAACCCTAGGATACTACCAAATTACAACTTCAAATAACACAAATACTGTTCACCTTCTCAAATGAGCCAAAACACCTAAACCGTCTGATTTCAAACCTTAAGATCTTTCTCGATTCTCAACAAAATCAAGTGCAGTTTTTTGTTACACCTTCATCTAAGTGTGTAAATCTTATCCATATGGCTAATTTACCATGAAATGTAAAATTTCTTCACCAAGTCTCAAAATGTGGCAAAAATTTAATGTTTTCAGTCAATAATTTTGTCCAAGAGATCAGGCCTCAATTGGATGGTTACAGATGCTTCACTTGGGTCCCAGAAACTTGCTTAAAGAGCAAGTTCCTTCCAGGAAAAATTTTAAGAAATCACCAAAAAGTGGCTCGGCTTAGGCCTGTGGGAGGTTTAAAGGGTTCGTGAAGGATGGTTTTGTAGGAAGATGTTTTTTTATGGAATGGTGAAGCTTATAGAGCAGTTAGATTGAAGTTTTGGTGTGGTTTTTGAGATGGCCAAAAAAAGGTGTCTTGGGCTTTAATAAAAAACTTAGGGTTTGGTTGCCTGTTGAAGGCTTGGGAATGATGGGAACGAGTTGCTGAATATAGATATGAGTCGCTGATGATAGTAAGAGGGTCTGGGAGATATTCGGTAAGGCATCACCAAGGCTCAGCTGAGTTCCACTCTTTTGGAAATGAAAAATGGTCTTTTTGTAGGCTCGGCTAACGGGTGGAGGCAAGGGAAGTTTTGCTGGTAAAAAAATTCAAGGGAAAGGGTGTGTGTTTTACCCTCCAAATGTTCCATAAAGGCTAGCTCAAAGGATGCATTTTCACCAAAATGGAAGGCTTCTTTTCCCGCAGAAATGAAAGTTTTAGGAAGAGAAGGTCTCGGGTAGAGAGTGAGGAATGGGTCAACAGTCCGTTTCCATGCGCAAGTGAGCCAAATCAAGAGACTAAAGACAAAATTTGGTCCATCTAGGTTTTATTCAGGTTGTATTTGAGTTTTATCGGTAGAAAATCATAGCAGTAATGCAAGGGAAGAGTTATTGGCGGTTGTTGAGGTATTTGGGTGGTCAGTAAAGCTTCAAATGAGATGTTGTTATTACAACTGTATTGGAAGTATTTGAGGGTTTGGGACTGTTAGAAGGTATGTGCAATTGTTTCAGTATTTTTGAAAGTGTTTAGGATTATTTTGTGGAGTCCAAAAAGAAATATTTTTATTATATTTTTTTCTATTTTTTTATTTTTTTATTGGAAAAAATAGTCATCAATTTGGTATTATTGCGGTTGTACCACAGTAATAAATCAGTTTATTGCTGCAGAATTGTAGAATACAGGTGTATTACTCGGCGACTCTGTGTTATTGTGCGTTTTACCACAGCGACTAAAGTGTGGTGTTATTGGCGGGGGTACCGTGGTAATAAATCAGTGTTTTTACCATGGAAAGGGTAGAATACGGGTGTATTGAGGTGATTTCTTTGGCGATCCGCTGTTATTACTTGTGGGGCAGGAGTTTGTTGTTATTGGAGGTCGTATTTTGGTGTTATTGCGGTAGTATTCAATACTCCTAAAAAAGGCTTAATTTTTCATATACATTTTATTCTTAATTTTAATGATATTGCACTTTAAAAGAAAGTATTTTGCATTTTTTTGGTTTTAGGTATAAGAAGTGGACTTTTGGTGAAAAAGAAGCGAAAATGGTGCAATTTAGACCAAAAACGAGCAAGAAAGAAAATTTTGGTCTTGCACATTTCGATATGCCTTCCTATGCTTAATCTACTTTGCACTTCTCATATGTTTTTGAATGAAATTACACTTTAAAGAAAGTTTATTTTCATGCTTATTTTGTAGGGCTATCTGTTATGAACGCAACACAATTGGAACGTGGCGAAACAGAGCTAAAACGGAGCAAAACGGTGGAGTTGTTGCAGAGTGGCGCCGACGCTGCCAGAATGGGCGCCGACGACAACAGAATCTAGAGAATGAAGATTTTGGGTGCTACGTCAACAACGCTAAAAATGGTGTCGGCTATGCCAGGGACGGTTATTTACCATATACATTGAATCTAGACATTTTTGGGAAGGTTTCTAGAGGCAACTCTTAGGAATAATAGAGTGATTTTATGTCAGAAAAAGTGGTGTGTGAGTGGGAAAACATGGAGAATTTTTATAAATCTTAGAATAGTAGTAAAAATGTAGATTTCTACCTTTTTAGATAGATTAGTGAGGGGATTTTGAGAGAATCTGTAAGGGAAAGTTCTAGCATTGCATGGATCAGCAGAAGTCTTTGTGGTAGAGATTTTCATCTTATTTTCATGGGGAAAAAGCTAAGTATTGTGTTCTTCATTAGCTTATGATTTTGTAAAAACTTATCTTGTGTATTTTCTTTGATGTAATGAAGTTTTCCGTTGTGTTTTCTTCTTGCTTTGTGATGTGTTTATCTTACTCTTTCTTCCTATTTAGAAATAGTGGCATGAGAAGATTCTGTTGTTATTATTCTTTTACTTTTACTTTGCAATGAGTACGAATTATGTTTTGAATATTGGGATGCATGTTTGAAGAAGTTTTAATTATAAATTTGATGTAATTTACTTGCACTTCATTTACATTACAATAAGAGCTCATTGTAGTGTTAAAATTCATTGTAATTGTATTAAGACCCGAGAGGGCAGTGTAATTCTCAACAAAGTGGAACCACATTCAAATTCCATGGATGAGTGAGTAGTCCATGGGGGTTGAGTGCAAATAAATGAGGAAATATACTTTGATTGGCATATAATTGGAGATTTTAGGGTGACAGACTAAAATCACCATTTAGTCTAAGTGTTCGAAAACTAAAGTGAGATATTAGCCCTCAGCCGAGGGGAAGTTAGAGCTCTGGAGTGAGAGCAGCCTAACCACAGATTTAGAGACCAAACTCTGGATTAGCCAATGCTCTTTATGCACTCGAAAGAGGGTAAATGATAGGATTATTCCTATTTGGCATATACAATATTGATTGTATCCCATTCTTAAACTTTATCCAATTCACTACATAAGAATAGTAGTTTTCAACATCTTAAAATTCTTCAAACCAATTATTCCATAAAGGGTTATCTTTACAATTAATATATTCCTTTAGGAGTAGTTCATAGTTGCTTTTAACTTAAGACTTACATTTAGGAGTACTTGTTAGAAAAGCCACTTTAATCGACATTCCAAACTAAGGACTGATAGCTGTGAACTAGAATTTGACTAAAGACCACTTACATCGCTTCCCTGTGGGATTGATAAATGGGACTCCACTAGAGTTCTATATTATTTGAACAATACATATACATATGTAGAACCCCTAGTGTGTGCTCGTACTTACTGTTGACCTCAATTTTGATGAGGTCTTCTCTTCTTCTTTTTAGTACTTAGGATCTAGCCTTAAGCTTTTCCTTTGACTATCTTAGAGGACTAGAGTTGGGACCCACCACTTAGAAATTCAAACCACTTCTTAACTCCCCGCAAACTCCACAAGCTTGACTCTAGACCCCTAATCACCTAGAGGGTTGAAATCAAATGTGGAAGTTTAAAGGATGAGTTCCTATGGGACTCTTCGCCTTAGAATCGCTCCGCAGGCTGGCTCGGTCTCGGTGAAGGGCCGACTTACACACACACTACACCTATACACTACACTTTCACACACTTATACCCAACTTGACCTCCCGACTCAAATAGGTGATTCACATGGATGGTCCTTAACCCCTAAGCCCTCAGGCTAAGAGGGTTAGGAACAACATAGTGGATGCCTCAAATGAGTCCCTTCATGGCTCATGTGGGCTTGGTATGGCTTCATGGCTCATGTGGGCTTGGTATGGCTTCATGGCTCAACCAAAATGATTTCATTCCATTTATATTCACCCAATCTTCATTTTTCCAAATTTTCAATTTTTGACTCCTCAGGACCACTACACTCGCTTAACCTACCAAATGCCCTCGAAACTACCCAAAATTTCCAAAATCACCTAAATCACCCAAAATTCTCCAAAATCAATCCCGAACATTTCCAAATTACTCAAATTGATCATCCATACCCAAAAATACCAAAAATTCCAAAACTATCTCCCAATACCCTCCAAATACCCAAAATACCCCTCTTGACCCAAAAATCCAAAAATTCAGAAACTTCCCAGAAAATTCCAGAAAATCCCAAATATTCTCAATTTCATTTTGTTCAACTACACCATGGGCCAATTTTGTCAATTTACCCCACTTTTATCAAAACCCCCAATTTGACCCATTTTAACCCTAAGTGAACCCAATGTCAAACTAAACTTACCCAATTGACCCAAATTCTGGTCCAATTCAATTCTAAACTTCAATTCAACATTCCCAACACCAATCTAGACCAAATCCAAGTCCAATTTGATTGACATTTGGATCCAATTTCACTTTTGGCCTTAAAGCCCAATTTGGACCCATGACCAAAACCTAACCCAAATTCACCCAATTCAACTCCAATTAACCCCAAATCTTTTCTAAACCCTCCTTAACATCCCTACAAACAAAACACTAACATGACTTGCCCAACATTTAGACCCAAACCCCACTCAAATTCAACCCAAAGCTAAAAAGCCCAATTTTGACCTAAACCCAAACCTAACCCAAATGAGCCCAAATCCCAAAATAAAAGCCCAACCAAAGTCAAAACCTCTTTGAAACACCCCCATAAACATTTCCCAACATTTATTTTACATCAATTTCAACCTTAGCCCAACATTGGCCCAAGTTAGCCCACTTTGACCTATATTGCCCCATTCACCAAAAGAGCCCAAATTCAACCCAATTCAAACCCAAATCACTCCCAATTTTGCTCCAAGTCACTCATGACACATCTATGAGCTAAACCCAACAATTATTTGGCCCAAGCCTTTGCCAAAATTCCATCCTAAAATCCATTTTAAAATCCAAAAGCCCACTTCCCTAAACCATTTTAAAAGCCCATTTCCACCAAATACAAAAGCCCAAAATTGGCCCTAAAGCCCACATGACATTTCCATTTGCCATCCATTTAATCAAATCCATTTCCTAAGTTATAATCCCATCATCAAATAATTCCAAATCAAGCCTCATGCCAAACCACCCCTAAATACCAAAATTTTTCTTAAATCCATTTCCATGAAATTGACTTGACTTTTCCCAAGCCAAAGGTGAGCCATGAAGCCATGCATGAGCCAAATGGAAGCCATGAGAGCCTCTTTACATGTCACCATGCCATTTCGGGCAAAAGGAGGAGACCCTTTCCTTAATTCCTAAAGGTGATTAACCACTCCCATGATTCCACTAAACCTTGCTTAAGCTTAATTGTACTTGGATGGTGACCATTCCCCACCGATTAAGCTGACCTAAATCACTTTCTATTCGGCCCTAAACCGAGGCCTTGGGTGGTGAACCTAGCCCAAAATCATGGGTTGACTCATTTGAACCCAAAATGGCCTTCCCCCCATTCCATTTCAATCAAAGCTCTTTACACATGGCATTTGCCAATTGCCTACACTAAACCCCAGCCCTGACCCACCTGAACAAGATGGTGACCAATGCCTGGCCGGCCAGCCACCAGGTCACCGGAAAACACCATGGCCGAGAGCTCACATGTGAGCCTAAACTTGAAATTCTCACCTGCTCGAGCCGCCCCATCCCCAGCTGGCCATTGCGGGCTGTTCTTCTCATGCCTGCAGCAGCTGATCCCAAGCCCTAACTCTCCCCGGGAGGCCCTCCACCCTCTCCTATTTAAACACCACCCCCTCACGGCCATGATAGGAGAGTTGCACAAACCTTGCCGAAACTCGCCAAAATTATTCCAAACCCTTCTCCACCCTTAGAAAGCAGTTGATCCCCAGTGTCAATTCGCCCTAATCCCCACCGACAAAATCCAATTTCTCAACCGAAATTCCACCCAAAACCGGGACACTTCTCCACGGTGGATCAATCCTCAAATCGATTGGTCCTACACCTTCACTGGACCAAGAGAAGGTGTCCACCGAGCAAAAGCCCCATCTCCAGAGCCACCCGGGTTGCTCCAGCCTCCAAGCTTCGTGATCGGGCCGTGGTTGAAATCCTACCTGGCAATTCACTGCGACTAGGAGACTTCATCCGGAGCTCGTCGGGATCCAATCGAAGGTGACACAACCCTCGGATTGAAGCCACACTTCTCCGAGCAAAGGTATGGCCTCACTCTTCTTCCCGAGCTTCGAGCATTCTCCATTTTCATCGAGTCAATTTCATGCCACATAAACTCGTATGGATGCGTTCGTCTTCTCGAGACGAATCCATGAGAGCATAAGAACGTTAAATTTGGTCAAGTATCAAGTGAGATCTTAGGCCTAGAAGATGGACGGTTCTCGGGCTAGGAGGCTTGGGGACGATGAACGGATGCCGTTCATTCAATACACGCGCGGACGGACAGCTCAGATGGCGTCGGACCAGGAGATGATACGTGAACCGCGGGCCGCGTGGCGCTGAGTCGGAAGGCGGCGTCGAATGGGGGAGCGCCGCGTGGCCGTTTGGAGATGCCGAGGATGATAGGGCGCCGCGTGGATAAGTAGGAAATTAGGTTATTTTTCCTATTTATTTAATTACCAGAACTTGAAAAATCCATAACTTTGTGTAGGAAAATCAAAAAAATAAAATAAAAATACCCTCTTACTCAGTGAATAGAGGAGAATAATGTGGAAAAGAAATCATTTAATTTCATCAAGTATTTTATTTTTAATAATTTATTTATCGTCCGCATTGTTTTAATTCTCCATGCATATAGGAAATTCACCATGGCATGAGACCATAAGTCTTTTGAAGCCTCCGAATTCGGGAACATTTCCTGAATTTTCCAAAGTCAGAGGCCATCCCTATGAGAAGTTATTGATTTTTCAAATTCATGTTACTGTTTTGAGTATTTTAATTGTAATAATTAGCATGTTGTGAAATAAATTCTGGGAAAATTTGGTGATGTCTCTTATGACTAGAGGACCCTAGGAAAAATAGGTTTTGAGTTAACTTATTTAAAATAACCCTAATTGGCTTAAACACCAAAAATAGATCCCTAATTAATTAGAGCTAACCATACATCAAATTGACTTGAAATCAATTCTCCACTGACCTTTAGGATCATAGGAACCCACCATAAAAATTTGAAGTCAATTGGACTTGGTTAGCCCTACTAAATGGGTTGATTAAGCCATTTAACCATTTTAAACTTCAAAAATTCATAACTTTCAAAATACCTTTCAAAAATTCACCAAATTAGTTTTAGAGCCTCTCTGATATTAGGGGAATTTAAGAAAATTAAAATTTCAATTTTCTAAAAAGGTTGATTTTTTAATATTATTTTAATATTTTAATAATAAAAAAATAATAAAAATCATAAAAATAATAAAATTCACCAAAATGTCACATTTTGACTCTTAATCACTTGGGAACAAATCCCATATTTTTCTTAGGTCTATTTAATGAGATATTAAATTTTAAAGCCCTAAAATAATTTAAAAATTAAAAAATACATTTTTTGGCATTTTCACTAAAATAATTATAATAAATCATAGAAAAATCAGAAAATTACAAAAATTGATTCTCTGATTTTCTTGATATCAGAGAGATTTTTGAAAAATATAAATTTCATTTTTCAACCTTTAGTTTATTTTTAAATTAATTAACACTCCAAAACTTAAAATAATTATAATAAAAATAATATAATTCAAAAAATCACCAAAATTGGTCCAAGTAGTCCTCTAGTCATTAGAAATGTCCCATAATTTTCTTAAGAATAGAAACTTCCCCTTGGTCATATTATTAAATTTTCCTTGGAAATTCCTATTTTCCACTAAAAATAATTATATAAATAAATTAAATACAGAAAAATCACACTTTCTCCTCTCATGTCTTTATTGACATATGAGTGAAGTCACATAAAAATTTCAAATTCATTTGAGCTCAATTTAGTGAGTTATGGAATTATTAAGCTTAAAGGGCAAAATGGTAATTAAAATTTTAACCCTTAATTAAAACTTTAGGTTTAATAAAAATCAACAAATAAAATATTTGATCTTAATCTGATTTGGATGATTGAAATTTAAATAATTAAAGGGTAGAAACCCATTAAACAATTTAAAATAATTGAAATAAACCTTAATTAAATAATTGATTAAATTTGGAAGAACAATAAAATTGGAATTATTAAAATAGGGATATTATTAGGAAGAAATTTATTCTTTAATCTAAAAATCCCTAAATTAATCATCTCAATAATATTTAATTCCTAATTAAAAATGATAATTCAAATTTAAGTTTTAAAATGTTAAAGGACTTAATCATTAAAATTAAATTAAAAAAGTTAAATTATTAAACTCTTTTTAAATTTTCAATTAAATTAAAACTAAAAATAAAATTAAATTAAAAATCAAATTAAATTAAAATTAAATTAAAAATTAAATTAAATTAAATTAAACAAATAAATTAAATTAAATTAAATTAAATTAAATAAATAAATTAAATTAAATTAAATTAAATTAATAAATTAAATTAAAATAAATAAATAAATTAAATTAAATTAAATTAAATAAATAAATTAAATTAAATTAAATTAAACTAAATTAAATTAAAAAATGTTAAATTAAATTAAATTAGAATTAAATTAAAACATATCAAATTAAATTAAATTAAATTAAATTAAATTAAATTAAATTAAATTAATATTAAATCAAATTAAATTAAATTGAAGGAAATTAAATTAAATTAAATTAAATTAAGTCAAGTTAAATTAAAAAAATAAATTAATTTATATCAAATCAAACTAAATCAAATCAAATTAAATTGAATTGAATTAAATTAAATTAAATTAAAATTAAATCGAATTAAATAACATCACCTAAGACATAAAGAAATTAAATATAAAGTAACTTGAACACTATTTCAAATTTAAGCCCTCTAACTGAAGTTAAACTAAATCCTAAACCATTTGAACATCAATTTGCCCTCGAAAACTTTGGTTATCATAACTCCTAAACGGAACATTAAATGAAATACTACTTCACTTATAGGATATTCGAATGTCCTAGATTCACTCGAAGCAAGACAACAACAAAAATTGAATTCCTGGACGGTTAATTCATTTGTATAATTAAATTCATTTGGACTTAAAACAATCCTAGAAATATTGAAAAGATGTTTAAGATTTGCCTTAAGCACTTCCTCGATATGATAGGATGTTCATAAGAACAATTGAACTTAATTATTCTTTGATGAAGAAAATCGTCCTCAAACCAAACACAAAAACCTAGACGTCGTAAGAAATGACTAGCTATAGGATTAGGAACTTGGTAGAAAACCATAACCCTTCCCTTAGCTTTACCTAGGAACTTGCTTAAATATTCTAATTGTGTTTTAAGTGCAGCTTGGGATGACGGGAAGACCCTCCGAGTACGCTTTTATTTTTTGCAATTTACCTTATTGCAATTTATTTAATCGCATCGCATTTACTTTTCTTGCATGATAAACAATCGTTGCATGAAAACCCACACCTTTAGGATAGTCCCTAAAACTCGAAACCAAAACTAAGTTAAAAGTCATTGCAAGATAAAATTCACCGCCACAACATTTCAAAATATAAAACAACTCAAAATTTAATCACAAACAGAACACAAAACTACAATTACAACTAAATTACAACGTCCTGTTGGATGATCGGGAATACCTCGGATGATGTAACCTACGTGTTGCTAACGGGATTTCCCACGGTCTAAATGAAAGTGTGGAACTCATTCGATTGAGCTTAGCAAATTCATCTCGGACTAAGTGAATCCGATAAAAATAAAGATGCCGGAAGGATGGAACCGTGGGATCTTAACCGGTGTCGTTATAATCAACTTTAAGATTTGTTTTAAATAAAACATAAAAAACACTTGGAAATTAAGATTTTCTCTAAACCAAAACACTTTTCTCATCTCCTGATTTATGACTTTTAAAACCAAACCTCTGCAACAACCAGGAGCTTGGAGCATGGTGGGCAGCACGGCCATCGTCGTCAGCAAAACTTAAATCTACATCAGCAAAACTATCTTA
Source organism: Papilionanthe hookeriana x Papilionanthe teres (assembly GCA_022702705.1). Classification (NCBI taxonomy): domain Eukaryota; kingdom Viridiplantae; phylum Streptophyta; class Magnoliopsida; order Asparagales; family Orchidaceae; genus Papilionanthe; species Papilionanthe hookeriana x Papilionanthe teres. Next base: position 116,818,775 of record CM040425.1, read on the forward strand.
GAATTAAACAACAAAGCCATAGGATTTCGAGGTAGTTTGCACTAGTGCAACATAAATCCTCAACCTTTTCGTTAGGCATTTGCATTGCAAACTAAGCCCTAACCGGACTTAGGATTCCGAGGTAGTCGTCCGATACGACATAAACCCTCACATCTTCCAGGCTCTTTGTATGATTATATCATATAAATATAAGTCCTAATTAATTAAAATTGGGAAGATCAAAACATTAAATAGATATTAGGATCTTCCTAAATTCAAGCCAAACAATAGGATAACCTGGAAATTACCGAAGTTCGCTTCGAATCCGTAATTTCTCCTACCTTTCTTCCTTTGAAATCCCAAAACAAAATGTTCCAAACTCGATTCATTCCCTATTGAAATTCCAAAATTCAATCCCTTGAAAACTTAAACTTTGAAATTCTTGAGAGCAGAATTACTGATTATTATCGAGAGTTTTCTTAGGTGATTCCCGTCACTTAAGATGTAATTAACTATAAGGGCTTGCCCTTATAGGGAATTTTAAAGAACCCGAGTAATATAAACCCTGTTTAATGCTTTCATATTAAGCGGGGAATTTGTCGGCTTATAAAATTGGTTCGCGAACCAAACGGATGTCACGAATCTTCTAGTTTATTTTATCGAGCCCCATCATCAAGCGATGTATCTATCCTTAGGATAGATATACGGTTTGTGGTACGGTGCTCGTTTATATAAACTATTTGGGATGTGAGATCGGTTTGATTTCATATCTTAAAATTTTCAAATTTAAAATTATTTTCAAAATCAAACACTACTTTCTAAATTATATATATATTTAAATTAAATTTAAAATCTAAAATTCGCCGACAATTTCTGTTAGGTGACCCCTTTTCAAGAATACAACACTTAACCTAGAAATATGCCGACACTTACGAACGTAGAACACGCTGAAAAACAACACACACAGGAGGCACATCAGTATTGCATAACTGTGGTGCTATTTTGCAGCGATATTGCAGCTACGGGTAGCAATGTTATTGTGGCATGAAAGTGGTGTTATTATGGTAGTATAGTGGTGTTATTGGCTTGGATTTGGCCTAAACCGAGCCTAAACGGACCCAAATTATTTCTTCTCTTCAATTTGACCCATATTTATAAGATAAAGGACAACTGGTGATTAGGGGAACCTTTAGCCATGGTTAATTTAGCAAAATTCAATTTAATTTTGGGATTTCATGAAATTTGGTTAAGCCCAAGGTTGATTTGGGTTTGAGTTTGATAAATCCATATTTGGGCTTAAAATTGGATAGAATGGGGCTTGAATTTGTATTTATCTTGGAAAAAATGGATTTGGACTTAGAATTGAGTAAAATTGAGTTAGCTTTCGGATTTTTGTGGTTTTGGTGAAATATGAGTTTAGACTTGGGCAGATTTTTGGCATTTGGGCTTAAAATTGGTAATTTGGTGGAAATTTTTGTCAATATGAGGGTTTTGAAGAATGTTGGGTGGTTTTGAGGTAGATAATGGTTCATTTTGGTGGCCATGGTAATTGTATTGGAGCTGGATTGATAATTGGATTAAAAATTGGGTAACTTGGGTAATTTTGGTAATTGAGGTGAAAATTGATGTAGCTTTGAATTTGAGGTCCATGGGACTTGGATTTGAAGATGGATTTAAAGTTTGTGCAAGATTGGCATTGATTTGGGTATCTTTAGAAAATTTAGTGCAGTTTAGGTTATGACAGAGGTGAGGAGGAGTGAAGTGTGAACAGGGCCATCCTAATGTTTGATAGTCTTATGGGAACTCTTTTTGAGTTCCCTCATGTTTATCTCAACCTCCTAAGTGGTGGAGAACAAAAATCACAAATGTGAAACTCCAAAAAGAGCTAAGAAATGGATTGATTTTCTAAATGGGGTGGGATCCATCATAGTTTTCTATGATGTCTATTGAAAAATCATAAGGCTTGATCCTATGCTCTAGGAGAAAGTGTTAGATCTCATCAAAAATGAAGTCAACAGAATTATATATATTGAAGATTTAACTTATAAATCTTCTATTTGATGTTAAAAGTCATGTCATATTCTAGCCTCCTTAGAAATGAAAAATATATTCACAATAAGATTCTCCATTTTCTAATTTACAGGTTCAATGATGCAAGTTTTGCTTTCTTGAACTTTTAAGTTGCACCATCTCTCTTGAATTAATTTTGAGGTGGCTAGAATTTCTTCCAACACTGAATTTTGGTTGTCTTCTTTAGGAAATGAAGGCTTAAGAGCATGGAGCCGAGAAGAAAAAGGAGATCTAATGTCCATTACAGCAATATGTTGGATTTTTCATATATATTTATTGTACTCATTTTTAGTGATATTTCACTTTAAATGAAGCTATTTTTTATGTTTTGCTACATGTATGATGATTTTAGGTAATTAGAGCAAAAAGAAGCGAAAAGGAACGAATATGAAGCGAGAAAAGGCAAAAACCAAAAAACTGTGTTCTAGCGTCGACGACACCATTTTCCAGAGAGCACAAGAATATTAAGCGAGATAGGGTGTCGACGGTGCCCAATGTTAGTGGAATCCAGATTCAATGTATTTAGATGACTTTTGGAAGGATTTCTAAGGCATCTCTTGGGGAATTCGTCTCTATGCTTTTTTAAAATGAATTTGGCACCTGAAATCAGTGAGTAGATGAGGGTGTGAGTATAGGAAAAGTCTGTAGAGAGTTTGGTGTAAAAGTATTGTTTTGTGAGGGATTATTTTCTAAGGAGTTGTAGGAGGAGAGGGAAGTGAGAGATTGCTTCTTCCTTACTATTCTAAGAGAGAATTGTGTGTTGTTGTGAAGAGAGAAAAAGATTCAAAGGAACTTCAAGGGATTTACTTAGTGAAGAAATTGAGATAAGTTGTGTTTACTTCTTATTGTTTGTATGATTTTGTTTTATATATAAAATCCTTATTTTGTCATATCTTCCTCATGAATTATGAGTAGATTTCTTTGTTTTTCTTCTTAGAATGTTAAATGGTGAAGTGATGATTTTGATTGGATGTGCCATATGAATGTTAAGAAATTGTGATGATTTTTCACTTTATATTTCATTGACTTTCTGATCTAGCCAACTGAATTGTTAAATATTGTTTCAAACATACGATGCGGAAGGACTATGCATTTTATAGAAAAAGTGAAGCTTACATTCAATTTCCATGAATGAGTGATGTAGTTCATGAGGGTTGGGTGTAAATATATAGGGAAGTATGGTTTATTGGGCATAGAATTGGAAATTTCAAGGTGACAGACTAAAATCCCTAATTTGGTCCTAGTGTTTGGAAACTAAAGTGAGGGTTAGCGTTCAGGGGAAGGGAAGTGGGAGCTCTGGAGTGAGAGCTAGTATCCTCCCAGCCTAACAATGAATTTAGGGACTAAAACTAGGATTAGTCAATGTTCTTTATAGCACTTGAAAGAGGGTAATGAATAAGTATGCCCCTATTTTGCATAATAAAAGATTTTCTTTATCATTCACTCACCATAACATCATTATAAGGGGAAAGATACTTTCTTTAAATTTGAACCTTTCAATACAATACTTAGTGTAGTGGTAGTTAACTTTGATTTGAAGTTTAGAAAATACTTTAGTAATTTTAGAATTTTTAGTATCTTTAAACTTTTGTACATACATTGTAATTTGAATATTAGATATCTGTGCTACACTTTAAATATTTTCTTCCTCCTGTGGGATCGATAACTGGGACTCCACTAGAGCCTTGAATTACTTGAGCAATAAGTATACTTATGTATAGATTGGTTGCTTTATTATTAGATTGATTATACTTTATGACTAAACTGAAAACACTTATAAATACTTATTTAAGACAGTCGCAATCATAAATACAACAAGAAAACTCATCCATCTCATAACTTCATTCTACACATGGCATTATCCAATTGGCTTGGCCATAACTACCTAGGACAAGCTTCACCCTTTGCCAGCTTAGTCATTGACTCACCTCCCATGTCATTAGCTAATTGGTACCAATTATTGGTGCCAACACCTTCCCAGCTCCCCAGTAACATTAAAACCCTCAAAATTGCTCATGTCTCTTTCCATTTCAAGGTCATTGACCTTTTGAAATTCAAACACAAAGCTCTATTAATGCCTTCACATCATTTCATTACTTTCCTTAGCTTTCTCATACCACTTTAAAATTATATTTTTCCTTCAACTCTCTTAGTTTTCATGTCTAAATTTACTTTAGCTAAACCATGATAGCCTCTAACTCCTCCAATTCTCCCATCTGTAGTACTCTAAAGCTTCATTGAAGCTTAAAACCAAATTCAATATCATTTTCACATTGAACCAAGCCTTCTGATCCTTTTTTTGATCAACTTGACCCATTCTTAAATCAAATTATTACAAAAAATAGTAAAATTTTTCTGTTGATAATAAATAAAATTTCATGGGAGAAGGATAACCATTCCGTAAATTTCAACCACTTAGATCGCCTTGACATTCAAGTATTCCTCTGTTTAACTCTAGGGCTCATTATAGTAGTTGTTTTCTAAAAGAAATTTTCATTTCATCATATTTTCAGATGTAAATTTTAGATTTTATGTGGATGAAGCTTTTGTCTTGGTTGATTTTTTGTTCGATGCTTCTAATTGCTTGCAATAAGTGATTTTTGTTAAATGACTTCAGTCAGTTACTTTCCCATTTAAAAAAATAAATGTATTATGTTCATTTCCAAAGGTCATGATTTGGGTTAATCGAGGGATATTTTTCCATTAGTATATTGTAGAATTTTAATAATGATTGCCGATGATTGGCTGACCAATAGGGAAGTTGTCATGTGTATAAATTGCTTATATGAACGCGTCGTGTGGTTTCTATGTGGTAATACATGGAATGTTTTATAAAAAATACTTAAATAACTTAAAAATTATATGGAATATTAAATCATTCATATAAAGTCAAAGAAAAAACTAAAGAATGAAAAGAAAAAACGCATTATGTCTGAAACAAGTGGAGAATTTTGTGGAATAACATTGAAATGTTGTAGACCGAGACTTATCTTATGTATTAAAATTCTCTTAAAATTTATGTATTTATATTTTTTGCTTGCTATAATATTCTCAATAGTAAAAAATTGTTGGGGCTTAATAGAAATATCTACGACACACATATAAAAAAGTAACACCATAGAGGTAATCTTTAATTACTTTTGTAGGCCACAAAGGCTAGTGCGAGGTGTTGTAATAACTTCTGTAGGCCATAAATACTTGAATTAGGAGCTGTGTGAGCAATGAGCCATATATGTTTTTAGTTCATCACATAGGCCATGGTAATGAGCTATAATATTGTTTGTAGGCCAAAGAGGCTTGAGTTAAGAGCTACAATAACATATATAGTCAACAAAGGCTAGAATTATGACTTGTGTGAGCTGTGAGTCACATATTCCATAGTTGGTCACATGGGACATAGTGTTAAGCAGTAACACCATTTGTGAACAAATGAGGCCATGGTTGGGAGCTATAATAATCTCCATAAGCCATTGATACTGGAGCTAGGAGTTGTGTGAGTTGTGAGCCATGTAGGACATATTTAGTCATATATGTCAAAGTGATGAGTTGAAATAATGTCCTTAGGCCACATAGGATGGAGTCAAAAGCTGCATGAATTGTGAACCATTTGGTTTTAATTGGTCACATAGGTCATAGTGGTAAGCTGTAATAAAATTTGTAAGCTATAGAAGCTAGAGTATATATTTGCGTAAGCTATAAGCAATGGAAGTCATAAATGGTCATATAAGCTATAGTGATGAGTTGCAATAACTTTTGTTGGCCATAAAAGTTAGAGGTGGGAGTTACATGAATTGTGAGTGATGTAGGCCTTAGTGGTAAGTTATATAGTGTTATTTGTCGATAAAGGCTATTAAGGAAGCTACGATGAGAGGACTTTAGAAGTCCATAAAATATTGTTATATGTTGAGAATGGAAATCATAAGATATCGTTGAATTATTAATACAATGTTAATTGATACCCCATTTTGGGGATATATTGTTACGTTAATTCAAGGTACTTTATCATTGGGATATGACGTTACATAAAAATTAGGGTACATTATCATTGTAATTTGTGTCAATTCCTTATAAGGACTAGTGATGGTGATGATTAGAGGTTGGGTAATGGTAGTCACCGGACAGTTTTCAACAAGTTTGGAGGCTAGAAGTGATCTCCGAGTCTTCAGACTGGAATAGCTCTGAAAATTAGCTCCCTCCTTTCTCCTTTAGATCCAGGTTCCCCACTCGCCCACACCTCCCCCCTTCTTTCAAGAGAGGAGTAGGGATCTATTTATAGAGTTTGGGGGTAGGATCATGTGTAGATAATGAAAGAATCTGGACCACATACAATATATCTGATAACATTTTACGGACAATTTTAAGTGTCTTAAAAGTGTCTAAATTGAGTGATCTTAGGCTTGTTGAATTTCTCTCAACAACATGCTTGATTTGAGTATAAGTTTATTAGATTTGGAATCCATTTGTCATTTGATTAATCACTTAAAGCTTTCAAATTTTGTTTAATAGCTTAATTTGAGCTTGATTTTACTCAGAATAGACTAGATTTATTGTCAATAGCCCCTTCTCGTTGCATTAGCCGATTTGATCAAGTTTTCTAAAAATAGAGTTCTAGATGATTTTTAATTTAATTAAATGTTTCTTGCTAAAATACTTTGATATATTCTCTAATTATTTGAAATTTTTGTCAAATGATAAAATTTATTGATGATGTACCAATCACCATCAATTTTTTTACTAATTTCACTTATTTATTTGAAAATGATTGAAAAAGTAAATATTTCTGAAAATTTTGAAGTTTCACAAAACTTCATGCTCATGGCTGCAACGAATATTGCCAATGATGATAGATAATAATCAATGACATCGGTGGAGCTTGACTGGTGGCAATGGGTGATGTTTTGCCGCAGTGGAGACAAGCGGGAGGCATGGACCTAGTGAGGGTTAATGGCAGTAAACTAGGTTTGAATTTGGCCCGTTTAAATGGTTGTAATGCAATCAATGATTAGTTGGTGATATGTAGGTTCATGATCAATTGGCACCCTCAAGCTATCCTGTTGTGTAGATTGTGGGAAGTGGACTGCGCATGTGTTGATTTTCCATTTGATATAGATCACGAGATTTATTTTTGCTGGAATATATAAACTACATAGTTTCATGTAGATTGAGTCATGCAACCACCCCACCATGTGAAATCAGATGTCTTATGCGGGGTAAAATGTTTAAAGTAGTCAGTCGATATGGAAGAAACGACTCAGTCAATTGGTTCCATTCAAGACGTTTACCCAACTAAGTCCCCAGCTACTGAGAGAAAACATGGATTTTGGCTATATTTTGTGCTTTTCATGATTACTAGCTTATAATAAGGCTAGAAAGAGGAAAAATAAATTACAACCCTATCCTGTTTTTGTGCTACCTTCAGTGTTTCTTTGGCGATATTTTTATGATTATCATGATTATCAGTTGTCAGTACTATAGGGTTGTAACTTATAGCCCTATCCTGAGTCGTTTCTTAAAAAAAATTATTACTTTACTTAGAAAATGATTCTTCCTATTTCTTCAAATTACAAACTAATTTACAGCACTCTCGTGCCAAAAAAATTGTCCAGTAAATAAAAACGCCGCGCATATTATCTCTCGTCTGTCCTAATAAAGACATACAAATCTCAATTATATTGCATAAACGTAGTCCACGGGAAGATATTAGTCTTTAATATAAAATATACAAATTACTACTTTTATGTTGTCAGTACTAAAATATATCTTACGTCCAAAAAGGTTGTCTGCACATATTATTTTATTTGCAGTGGTAATGATGAGTACGAAGAATATACCGCCCTGGTTGTCGGCGGCCAACCGGTCGTCCGGTAACACATTATCAGCTCGCAACGAAACCCAAAAATCACCCCCATGGTGTAGGTGTTTCTTAAACCCTACAAATGGTTATAAAAACAGGCGAAATGCTGGCAGATGTTTAAGCGAATCGGCTTCACAGATTCTTCAGTCCTCCTACCTAAAAAATTTCTCTTCGCCAGCTAGGGTTTGGAGCTGATGATGGCCGAAAAATTCGACGAGCTTTTTATGGAGGACGGCGTTGGCGGCGGCGATGGTGATGACGGTGGGGACAACAACGGTGGTGATAGTGGAAGCGAGGTGGAAGAGCGTGGGGAGCCTTCGTCCTCTTTCCGAGATTAAGTAACTTTCTGAGATTAAGAAACGACTCAGTGGATCAATGCTTTTCATGATTATCAATGTTTCTTTTAAAGTGGTATATTTTGCTCTGATCCACCTAAAATTAACTTGTTTTTAGTGCATTTTTTATAAGTTTTATATTTACATTTTTTATGATATTACACTTTAAAAAAAGGTATTTTGCATGTTTTTGGTTTTAGGTACTTGGAATGAAATTTTAGATAAAATAAGGAAAATATGGAGAAAAAATGGCCAAATATAGGTGGCGCTATAACACCACCCCTGGTGCTAATAACACCAAACTCGAGCCAGATGGGCACTATAGCACCCCAGACAGATGCTATAGGCCATAATCTACCTATCTAGAAGATCCATTGAATTTGGATGAATTTTGGAGGGGTGTTTGAAGTAACCATTAGTTATTTTCTGTTATCTATTAAATCCGAAGGATTTTTAAAACTTTAGGGATCTTTTGGAGCCTCAAAACTTTAATTGGGTGGAAATAATAAGTTAGGGTTTTCTTATTTTTTGTTTAAGTGTGAGTGTGAGTGTGTTTTAGTGTGTTAAAGTTTGGAGATTGCTTAAAGGAAACTCTAGAAGTTTACTTGGGGAGAAGACATAAGATACTTTGTATTTGTGTTTAGGTTTTTGTTGTGAGACTTGGATTTCAATGAAAATTTTTTTTTTGTTTAATCTCCATGAATTGTGAGTGAGTCCTTTCTTTCTCCTTGCATACTAGATTTAATCTTGTTGGATAAGAATGATTTAAAGATTTCATTTTACTCTTAATAATTTTGATGGTATTTTCACCGAATCTTCATTTACTTTACAAACTGACCACTTGTGAGGCTAAAATCTGTTGAGAAACATTATGATCGGGAGGTATATGATTTCACCCAACTAGTGGATACCACACTTCATTCTAGGCAGAGCCATGGTGATCACCTAAGAAGGAGTGCAAATAAATTGGGAGATAAGTTTTCATGGGCAAAGAATTTGTTAGTTCTAGAGTGACAGGCTAGATTCTTTTCAATTTGGCTTAAGGTTTAGTACCCTAAAGCTGGGATTTGGCCATCATAGTGGCATAGACTTAGGGGCATCTAGAGGTGAGAGGCTAGATAGTTTTGATATGGAATCGAGATGTTAAGGAATCGACCTTAAGTTAGCAAATATTCTTTCCGAGCACTGGGAGGGGGTAAACAACAAAGTATGCTTCTATTTGTTGCAATAAATCAATTTTGTCTTAAATCACTTGAATCCTACATAGGTTAAAATCTCTTTGCAAGGGGAATGGTTTTCCATAATATCCAAACTCATTGTTCAATTTATTAAGATGTTACACTTAGTTGTTACATTCTTTTTAGTAATAATTTTTATTAAGCATATCATTACAGACCTTTTATATGTTTAATTTGTAATTTAAATAGAATTTCTGTAAGTTAATTTTTAAGAGTTACCGCTTTCCCCATGGGATCGATACTGAGGCTTTTAAGAAAAAATCCTATATTACTTGAAACAGTACGTATGCTTGCGTAGCGATACACCTAAAATATATAATATTTTTATACACATTTTTATACCTATTTTTTATGATATTGCACTTTAATGGAAGGTATTTTGTGTAATTTCTTGTAGGTATGATTAAATGGATGATTTCGATGAAATGAATGAAAAATGACCAAATTTGGATCAAAAATGAAGAAAGGTGCAAAATCGATCTGTGGTGGCTAAGCGCCTGGACTTGTGCTTATGTGTCAGAGCCCGCAACTGTGCACCCGAATCTGGAGCTTACATGCCAAAAGACTTGCGGCTAGGCACCGAGACTTCGCGCTTAATCATAACAGTTACTTTAGAGGAGTTATTTAATTTTAGGCGTCATTTTGAAGGGGTGTTTGAGGAGTTTCTTATTACAAACGTGGTTAACTTCCTATTGGTGCAAAAACTAATTTAAATTACTCTTAAATGGATGCATCTCTTAGAGGATTCATTAAATTTTGACACAATTTGAAGAGATAAGAAGGAACTTGTTGGAAAATTATATAAAGGTGACTTGAAGATCAGAAAAGTGGTTGTTGTTGGAGGGTGTGTAGTTTATGTTTATTTTGTAGGAGAGTTTTTAGTAACACACCACTCCTCTTCACCATTTCTACTTACTTAAAGAATAGTTTGTAGTAGGATTAGAAGAGAGAATTGAAATCCTTAGAGTTGGGCACAAACCTTTAAGGAGTATTGTAAGGAAAAGCAAAATTTTTAAATGAAGAGTTTGGTGGAGAGGATTTTCAGATAAGTTTTTATCTTTGTTATTACATTTGATTTTTATTTAAGAATTCTTGTGTTTTCACTCTTATTTCTACTTTTAGACCAAGTTGTGATGGTATTTTCTCCATGAATTCTGAGTAGTTTTCTTTATCTTTTTCCTTAAAATGATGAAGTAATTAAGTTGTGAAAGGATGTTGTGTGAAGTAAAGGAAATCAATGTTGCAAGAAGTTATGATGATTCAAAACCTTGCACTTCATTTACTTCTTTGTTTGGCCAATTAAGAAGTTAATATATGTTGTGAGAACATGTAAGAACCGGTATGGTATTGTATCAGTCAACAATTGGAAAGAATTACATTAGATTATATGGGTGAGAATGTAATCCATATGGTTGAGTGCAAATAAATAGGGAGATATATTTTGATGGGTGTAGAATTAGAGGACTTTAAAATGACAGGCTAAAGCCACTAATTTGATTTATTGTTTTATGTCTTGATACATGATGTTAGCCCTAGGTGAAGGGAGAAGAGAAAACTCTAGAGTGGGAGCTAGTATCTTTATTGCCTAGTCCGTCTTCAAGATTACTAAAACACTAAATTAACCTACGTTCTTTATAGCATATCTAGTAAGGGTAAAGAATATAATTGCTCCTATTTGACACAACACACTTTAGATACTTCCACAACAGAATTTGATGACTTGTTACTGATTCATAATAAGGAAAAATATATTTTATTAGCATTAGCTTTCATCTTACAATAGTTTAGTTAAAGTAGTTGTTTACTTTCATTTCAATTTATAAAAAATAATAAAAAGAATTGAACTTTCATTTCTAGAATATTGTCTTTAGTTTGAGTAAGATCTTTCTTAAAGAGTAAAAAAAGATAATTTATTTATTTTCTTTGTTAAAACTATTTAACATTTTCCCTATGTGTTTGATATCTTGGAGCTTAATAAAAAATTTCTATATTACTTGACAACGATACATATACTTACACAATATCTCATTTCTTAATATCAATTGAAACTTTTATTTACATTGGCATCAAGTTTTTGGCGTCGTTGTAAAGAAAGAGATATCATTAAAGAGAAGTATGAATTTATATATAAAATGTAAGCATAAATATTCGGGATCACGTAGCACCCCTAGTGTGAAAATTTATTATATAATTCATAAATCATTACATTTATTCACACTGGCCGCTAGAAATAATTTGAGACATATTTTTTGGCCAAAGTTTAGAGATTAATAATACAAGTGATTATGGGTCGGGTCAAGTTTTTGGCACCAACATGACGAAATTTTTTGACTTACAATTTCGTTAGAATTGTAAATTTAAAGATTAGAAAATTCAAAAATTAAATTTAAAAAAAATAGAAAAACCAAAAAAAGTAAAATAAAATATATATTTTTCAAATTTAATGTGCTATTTTATTTTTTGCTATTTTTACATACTAAATGCGTTGTTCTGGATTTGAAACTTTAGTGCCTTACGATTCTAAATTGGAATGGACTATTGGAAAAATTCGAAAACAAGGAAAACTTCATAATTCTAAAGAAATGACTAACACAACGCAAAATAATATTGAAATTCAAACTGCCAAAAATGAACATTATAATTTACAAACACCTTTATGGGATTATGTCAACCCTACAATTGATGAAATTCATTTAAGCACTCAAACTCCTGCTGTAGAGGTTGACTCATTTGAACTTAAACCTTCAATTATACAAATGGTACAAAAATAATCAATTTGGAGAAATCATACTCCTAAAAAGTTTTTGATTTTTCATATGCTTTTTATGCTTAATTTTTTTGATTTTGCACTTTAAAGGAATGTATTTTATTTTTTTTGGTTTTAGGTACAAGAAATAGTTTTTGGAGAAAAATAAGGAAAAATAGTGCAATTTGGAGCAAAAACGAGCAAGAAAGCAAATTTTGGCTTGGCACATTTTGATAAGTTTTTCTTTGCTTAATCTCTTTTACACTTCTTACATATTTTTGAATGAGATTACACTTTAAGAATAGTTTTTTTTAATGCTTATTTTGTAGGGTTATCTGTTAGGAACACAATGCAACTGAATTGTTGTGAATCAAAGCTGAAATGGAGCCAAACGAAGCAAAATGGTGGAGCTGCGTAGAGTAGGGCGTCGGACAGTGCCCTATTCAGCGTCGGACTGCGCCAGAGTCCAGAAAGCACAAAAAAATCATTGGAATTAGTGTCGAACAATCCTCAGATAGCGCCTGACCACGCTAGAAGCGGTAAGGGCCGATATTCAATGTATTTGGACGTTTTTTGAAAGGTTTCTTATGGCAACTCTTCAAAAATTCATCCCCACACTTTAAATTAGTGATTTTAGGTCAGAAAAAGTGTGTGTGAGAGAGGAATATTAGGAAAAATGTGGAGAATGTTGAGAGATCTTAGAATAGGAGTAGAAATATAGATTTCTACCTTTTTAGAGAGATTGGTGAGGGGATTTTGAGAGAATTTGTAAGAGTTTGTTCTAGCATTGCATGGATCTGCGGGAGACTTTATGGGATAGATTTTCATCTTTCCTTCAAGGGGAAAAAACTAAGTATTGTGTTCTTCATTATCTTATGATTTTGTAAACACTTATTTTGTGGATTTTCTTTGAAATGAGATTTTTCGTTGTGTTTTCTTCGTGCTTTGTAATGTGTTTCTCTTACTCTTTCTTCTTTTTAGGAAATAGTGGCATGAGAAGATTATGTCGTTATTTTCCTTTTATTTTTCTTTTGCAATTAGTAGGATTCATGTTTAGGATATTAGGATGCATGCTAGAAGAATTTTTAATTATAAATGAGATGGTTTTACTTGAACTTCATTTACATTACAATAAGGGTCATTGTATTGTTAAAATTCGTTGTAATTGCATTGTCCCAAAAGGGCGGTGTAATTATCAACAAAGTGAAACCACATTCAATATCCATGAATGAGTTACGCAGTTCATGAGGGTTGAGTTCAAACAAATAAATAGAAAAATTTGGTTTGATGGGCGTAGAATTGGAGATTTTAGGGTGACAAACTAAAATCCCCAACTCGGACCTAGTGTTTGGAAACTAAAGCGAGAGTTAGCCTTCAGACGAAGGGAAGTAGGAGCTCTGGATTGAGATCCAGTATCCTCCCAGCCTAACCACGGATTTAGGGACTAAACATAGGATTAGCCAATGTTCTTTATGCACTCACAAGAGAATAAAGAATATGATTGCTCCTATTTGGTACGTACAATATTTAATGCATCTCCTTCCTTTAAATTATCCAATTCACTACATAAGAATAGTAGATTTTATTATCTCAAAGTTCACCAAACCAACTCATCCAGAAAGATTATCTTTAGAAGTAATATTTGCATTTAGGAATAGTTATTATCCTTACATATAGTCGTCTTCATTTAGGAGTAGTTGCTAGATAAAACACCACTTATATCGATCTTTCAAACTAAAATCTAATAATAGTATACTAGAATTTGACTAAGAATCTCTTACCTCGCTTCCCTGTGTGATTGATAAACGGGACTCTATTAGAGCCCTGTATTACTTGATACGATACATATACATGCGTTGGATCATTGTGACTTTATAAAAATTATTATATGTCTCTTATTCATAAATCCTTGCATATAAAAGAAGTCACATCAAGTTTTTGGCGTCGTTGTCGGGAAGCTTAAGTAAGAATTTTAGGATAGTTTTAGTTGAAGTAATTAGACTTAGATTGGAAAACTTTAGTGTCATAAAATTATTATTGTATGAAAAGTATTTTTGTATGAAAAAGTGTTGTGAATAAACTCTTTGTGTGAAAAATAAGGTGTTTGTGAAAATATTTTGTTGTGTTGAATATATATTTATTTATTTATTTTATTGTTAATGTATTATTTGTTGTGTTACGTATGCAAAATAAAGGATCTGTAGGACTTGTGCGTTATTGTCCCGAGTTAGAAAAATGGAAGAAAATCAAAAAACAAAAATGACATGAAAAACTAAAAATGGAAATAGAAAGCATTCAAAATAATCACTTAAAAATCATCATAAATCATTAAGGGATTATGTAATTCCTACGACAGATGAAATTCAATTAAGTATACAAAACCCTGTCGTAGAAGCTGACTCGTTTGAACTAAATCCAGCGATTATCCAACTAGTGCAAAACAACAAATTTGGTGGAACTGCTTTGGAGGATCCCTATTTACACTTATCTAGTTTTCTAGGACTTTGTGCTACATTTCATTATAATGACATGTCAAACGATGTTGTTAGACTAAGGCTTTTTCCTTTCTCACTAAGGGATAATGCTAAAATGTGGTTATACTCATTAGCACCTGGTTCTATTAAAATTTAGGAGGAGTTAACTCAGAAATTCCTAGCTATAACTCAGAAATTCCTAGCTAAGTATTTTCCACCTTCAAGGACTACTAAACTTAGAAACGATATTATCTCATTTTGTTAGTATTGAGGGGAATCAATATAAAAAGCCTTGGAAAGATTTAAAGAAATCCTAAGAAAGTGTCCACATCAAGCTCTGCTAGATTGGTTAATCATTCAAACTTTTTATAATGGGTTAGTAGGATCCCATAAGTCCATTATTAATGTTGCTGCTGGTGGTTAATTAATGTCAAAAACATTTGATAAGCATATGCATTAATTGAAGAAATGGCTACAAATGAATTTAAATGGGCCTCTGCAAGGTTAAATCATAAAAATGTAGCTAGTGTTCATGATACATATGTGATTGCAATTCTTGCATCTCAGGAAGTTGCAATATCAAGAAAGTTGGACAAATTTGGAATAAACCAGCCTCAATTTACTCCTGTAAGTGAGGAAAGTTCATTAGGGTATTTGATTGATTCCAACTTATTATATGAGACTTTAAAAACCATAAACAACCCATATTCTAACTTTTACAACCCAGGTTGGAAGAACCATCCTAATTTTAACTGGATTCACACTATTGAAGGTTGAAACCAACAATGAGAAAATAATCATGCAAATCTTATTGGAAGTTGGAATAATCTTGGGAACATAAGCTATAGACCTTCAATCTACTGGACTCTAACACTGATCAGTAATTTGAGAATAACAATATGTTTATAGAGGAAGTGGTATTGCAAATGGGAAACCAGTTCCAAAGACAAAATGCTACGATTAGAAACATAGAGAATCAACTAGGACAAATTGCTAATTCACTTAGCAATAGACCCCATGGAACACGTCCCGACAACACTGAGATCAGACCTAAAGAGAATAATAATGATCCAGCTAAGAGAAAAGATGATTTTTTTTATGGATGAAATTCATTATTAAGTAAAACTATTTCCAAAAAAGTTATGAAAGTAAGTTAATAGATGAGGTTGAAATGGACTTTCATGATGAGTTGAAAATTTTATCTAAAGAAGACTGTATGTATGTTCAGGAGAGGTGTGAAATGATGGATGCTACCAAAAATAGTGAATTTTTAATTCCATCTTTTGAAAAATCTCATGAACTTAAGATGGATGTACCCCATATAATGTTAAAGCCTACCTATTTAGGGAATTCATCTACACCACCAGTCTTTATATCTTTAGATTCGACTCAATCATAAGAAAAATCTGAATAGAATGATGAACAAAATAAAGATATTGAACTAAGACTTGGAAGATAATTTGAGGATATATTTCAAAAGAACTTTGAGTTGAGAAAGAGGATAAGGATATAATGAAAGACCATTGGAAGATATTCCTAAAGAATTAGAAAAACCTGTTTTCTCAACTATAATAGATATTGAAAGACCACCTCCATCATTTAATAATTACCAAGGGGAAGAATTGGAAGATAACTTGAAACAAAATAGTAACATAGAATAATCTAATTTAGAATCTGAACTATGTAGAGAGAGTTCGATGCAAAATTTGGGAGATCTTGAAGTATCTTACAAAGATCCATTTCTTATAAATTTTAAGGATGATATTAATATGAAAATTGAGAAAATCAATAGAAGAATATTGGATCTAGAAAGAAATTTTAGGAATAAAGATATAAATCAATCAGAAAAGGAAGAACTGAATGAAAAATTAAAATTTGAGGATTTGTAGGAATCCCTGGATCTGAAAAATATTGGGCAATTGATCGAGGATTACTTGATTGAAGTTTTGATCCAGGAGGAATCATTTGTCGGGCTCACGACGTTAAAACCACGCACATTATTAGAGGCAACCCATAGTTTTCAGTGATTGGTATGCTTGAGATTCATTATTGTTAATGTTATATTATGTTTGTTTTAGTGTGGATTGATCAGTTTGATTGTTATTGGTGGATGTTTGGATTGTTAGTTGTTTGATTTGATCTTTGTGTGTCATGAGGGAGGTGATTCCTTAACTTCTTATTATGGATAGATTTGTATGTTCTCATGTAGTAGTTTGATTGTTGAGTTCACTAACTCGAGTCTTACTCGAACTTGAGTTTTACAAGTGATATCATGAATTTGAGAAGTGATAGATCCATCTTATTTTTGTCAATTCCTTTCTCTAACTTTTCTTTTATTAAATAGGAGTCGCGAACCTATTTGATGAATAACTTGTGGATGATCTTACACTACGATTTATAACTGTTAGAGGTGCTTAATTAAGGGGATTAGATGATGCCTGAGGTTGGTGCAAGTGAACCGATATATTAGGGATAATCTTATCTTTTGGATTATAATCTATAAAATCATTTAAAAAGTACTTGATTTATTAGTGTAGTGATTCTGTTAGAAATTGGAGGTAAGTAGTGAGATGTGATGAGTTAATGGAAGAATTGACCTCATTTATTATGTGTGTTTGTGTTTGTGTTACAAATTTATATAAGACTTAAAGAATGTTTTTATATTCCCTTGCTGATATCTGCTATGTTAATTAAACTTTTATTTAGTGAATTTCTTTCTGACATGATTAGTTTAAATTTACTTTTTACTGCATATTGTTCTGTCCTAATGAATAATTGAAGATGTTTTTGATAGAATTTTATGGTAGATAGAATTTCTAAACTATTTTTCTTCCTGCTTATATTTTCTGTACTAAATGCTATATATGTTAAAAATTAAGTTTGAGGGTAGGAAGAAAAATAAATTTTAAAGTGAGAATACTTTCTTTTAGTGTAGTTTTATTGCAAGTATGTTTTAGGCTAGATTTACTTTCTCCTACAGTCATTTTATCCTGATTATGCATGTATATGAATTTGATAGAATGTTGTAGTAGCTAGTAAATTCAATTACTTTTTCTTCCTGCTACATTTTATGGAATTAATTGTAAAATATTTTAAAATTTAAGTTTGGGGGGAGAAAGAAAAATAACTTTCAAAGTTAAACTTTATTTGTCCTCAGTAGCCTGTATTTAGTTGATATCACTTTTAAAATGACTTGTGGTATGTTGTGTTATCTTTAGGTTACTATAATTTTGATTTTAGGAATATTAGAAAAATAACTTAGTTGAAATCCTATGTGATGAAACTATTCTAGAGTTAATATATTTTGTAGGAAACATTGGGAAAATGATTTTGCTATTTATAATAGAGAGGAGTTGAATATTTAAAAAGCTAAGGTTTTTAGATTTATACTTATTGAGAATTGAGTCTTTATTGAAACCTTTTTTTAGAACTAATACTTACACTGATAAAAAGTAATGGAAATTTTTGAGTTTTAAACTTTAGAAAGGGGATAGTGAAATTTAAAATCATTAAAGGCCTATCCAGATATAGTAATCCTCACATAAAAAAAGAAAAAAAAAAGGGGTTAAAAATGGTCTTGAAAGAAAGAAAAAAAAGAGAGAAAAGAAAAAGAAAAGTAAAAAGAAAATATGTGAGGAGAAGCTTGAGGAGAAGCCTAATAAAAAATTAGTTTCACTTGAATCTTTTTAAATGAAAAGACTTAAAAACAATCCTAAGCTTATTCTTATTTCAAAAGGTATTGGTCAGACTGGTAGATAAGGTGCTTAAATTCTGTTTTTATACTTTCTTTGAATCTTTAGTTTGACAAGTTTCAATAACTATTAAAGTAAATAGAAAAACAAGATTCCTAAGTTGAATATGAGATATTCTTACACTCTAGTCCTAGATTAATTTACTATAATTTCTCTTATGTTACACTATAACATTTCTGAGACAATATTATAGGAAAATCTACTGAAACCTATAACTACAAGTCAACATATTTAGTTTTTAAAGTTATAGTGTTACTTGAGGACAAGTAACAGTTAAGTTTGGGGGATCTTGATACGCCTAAAAAATGTTTTATTTTTCATATACTTTTTATGCTTAATTTTAATGATATTACACTTTAAAGGAAGGTATTTTGTATGTTTTTTGGTTTTAGGTACAAGAAATGACTTTTGGAGAAAAATAAGCAAAAACTGTAAAATTTGGAGCAAAAACGAGCAAGAAGCAAATTTTGGCTTGACACATTTTGATAAGTCTTTATTTACTTAATCTCTTTTACACTTCTTGCATATTTTGGAGTAAAATTACACTTTAAAGAAAGGTTATTTTTATGCTTATTTTGTAGGGCTATCTGTTAGGAATGCAATGCAACTGAAATGGGGTGAATCAGAGCTGAAACGGAGCCAAACGAAGCAAAATGGTGGAGCTGCGCAGAGTAGGGCGCCGGACGGCGCCCTATCCAGCACCGGACCGTGCCAGAGTCCTCAAAGCATGAAAATTTAATTGGAAATAGCACCAGACAGTGCCCGGACAGCGTCGAACCGTGCCAGAAGCAGTTATGCCCGATATTCAACGCATTTGGATGCTTTTGAAAGGTTTCTTGTGGAAATTCTTCAAAAATTAATCCCCACACTTTAAATTAGCGATTTTAGGTCGAAAAAAGTGTGTGTATGAGAGAGGAATGTTAGGAAAAATGTGGAGAATGTTGAGAGATCTTAAAATAGGAGTATGAATATAGATTTCTGCCTTTTTTGAGAGATTGGTGAGGGGATTTTGAGAGAATTTGTAATGGTTTATTCTAGCATTGCATGGATCAACAGGAGACTTTATGGAAGAGATTTTTATCTTTCTTTCAAGGAAAAAAAAGCTAAGTATTATGTTTTTCATTATCTTATGATTTTGTAAGCACTTATTTTGTGGATTTGCTTTGACATGAGGTTTTTCGTTGTGTTTTCTTCATACTTTGTGATGTCTTTCTCTTACTCTTTCTTCTTCTTAGAAAATAGTAGCATGAGAAGATTATGTCGTTATTTTTCTTTTACCTCTTTCTTCTTCTTAGAAAATAGTGGCATGAGAAGATTATGTTGTTATTTTCCTTTTACTTTTCTTTTGCAATGGGTAGGATTCATGTTTAAGATATTGAGATGCATGCTAGAAGAAATTTTAATTATAAATGTGATGGTTTTATTC
Organism: Papilionanthe hookeriana x Papilionanthe teres; assembly: GCA_022702705.1. NCBI lineage: Eukaryota > Viridiplantae > Streptophyta > Magnoliopsida > Asparagales > Orchidaceae > Papilionanthe > Papilionanthe hookeriana x Papilionanthe teres. Next base: position 116,838,649 of record CM040425.1, read on the forward strand.
AAACTTCATTTACATTACAATAAGGGCCCGTAGTATTGTTAAAATTTCTTGTAATTACATTGTTCCAAAATGGCGGTGTAATTCTCAACAAAGTGGAACCACATTCAATGTCCATGAATGAGTTATCTAGTTCATGGGGGTTGAGTGCAATCAAATAGGGAATTTTGGTTTGATGGTCGTCGAATTAGAGATTTTAGGGTGACAGACTAAAATTCCCAATTCGGTCCTAGTGTTTGGAAACTAAGGTAAGAGTTAGCCTTCAAACTAAGGGAAGTGGGAGCTCTGGAGTGAGAGCCAGTATCCTCCCAGCCTAACCACGAATTTAAGGACTAAACCTAGGATTAACCAATGTTCTTTATGCACTCGAAAGAGGGTAAAGAATAAGATTGCTCCTATTTGGCACATGCAATATTTAATGCATCTCATTCCTTTACATTATCCAATTCACTACATAGGAATAGTAGATTTTATTATCTCAAAATTCACCAAACCAACTCATCCATAGAGGTTATCTTTAGAAGTAATATTTGCATTTAAGAATAGTTATTATCCTTACATGTAATCGTCTGCATTTAAGAGTAGTTATTAAAAACCCACTTTTGTCGACCCTCCAATCTAAATTCTGATAATAGTAGACTAGAATTTGAATAAGTACCTCTTACCTAGCTTCCCTGGTAGATCGACAAACGAGACTCCATTAAAGCCCTGTATTACTTGATATGATACATATACTTGCGTTGGATTATTGTTACTTTATAAAAATTATTATATATCTCTTGTTCATAAATCCTGCATATAAAAAAGTTGCATTAAGGAACACCATATAAGGATACCAATTTACATTTAGCAAGCTTTTTAGAACTGTGTGCTACATTTAAATATGATGGCGATCATATGATGTCGTTAGACTTAGACTTTTTCCTTTTTTATTAAGGGGTAAAGCTAAGATGTGGTTAAGTTCATTAGCTATTAGATCTATTATAACTTGGGGAGATTTAGCTCAAAATGTTTTGGCTAAGTATTTTTTACCTACAAAAACTGTAAAACTTATAAATGTTAGTACTTCTTTTATTTAGTATAAAGAAGAGTATATATGAAGCTTGGAAAGATTTAAGGAACTCCTTAGAAAGTATCGACATCATGATCTACCTGGACTGGTTACTCATTCAAACTTTTTATAATGTGTTAGTAGGATCCCTTAGATCTATTATAGATGCTGCTGCTGGAGGTTCATTGATGTCTAAACCCTTTAATGAAACTTATTCATTAATTAAATAAATGGATACAAATAATTTTCAATGGTCTCTAATTGAGTAGATCCTAAGAAAGTAGGCAAAATTTATGATAATAATGCTATTTCAATGACTGCATGTAAGGTTACTGCATTTTCTAAGAAGATAGATCAAATTAGAATGAATTGTTCTCCAACATCCCAAATGATTGAAGAAAATTCATTAAAATAAATGATTGATTCTCATGCTTCATTGGAAACTATAAATTCTATCAACAGACCCAATAGCCCATATTTTATTTATTACAACCCAAGTTAGAAAAGTCATCCTAACTTCAACTAGAACAACAATTCTAGTGATGGAAGTCAACAATGGGGGGATGCTCAAGTAAACACATTGGGAAACTGGAACAACAAGGGTAGTGCAAACTTTAGACCTACTTATCTTCCTAGATTTAATCAACAAGTTAAGGAGAAGAAGTTGTCTATAGAAGAAGTGGTGTTACATATGAGTAATCATTTACAGAGTCAAATTGCTACTATTAGACATATGGAGAATAAACGAGAACAAATTGCTAATGCACTTAACAATAGGCCTCAGGAAACACTTCTTAGTAATGTAGAGATCAATCCTAAAGACATAAGTAAAGAGCCAAAACAAGTTAAAGTGGTCCAACTAAGGAGTGGAAAGGAAATAAATGTTGGAGTTCAAAAAGAGATTGAAGTTGGGAGAGAAGTTGAAGAAATTAAGAGACCTGAAGAAACTATTCCTAAGGAAGCACAAACACCTAACTCTCCATCTAAGATTAATTTAGAAAGACCCCACCACCTTTTCCTCAATGAATTAAACAACTAAAGTTGGACTAACAATTTTCAAATTTATTTGAAATATTCAAGAAGCTTACAATTAATATCCTTTTTGTTGAAGCTTTGGAACAAATATCAAATTATGCAAAATTTATGAAAGAATTTTTAAATAAAAAGAGGAAGTTTAAATATTATGAGATTGTTTGCACTTAGTGAAGAATGTAGTGCAATAATTCAGAAAAAGCTTCCTAAAAAACTCCAAGATCCTGTTAGCTTTACCATATCTTGTGTAATTGGAGAAAAATTTTATGGAAAAGCTATATGTGATTTAGGTGCGAGGACAAACCCCACAATCTATATTCAAATGATTAGGTTTAGGAGATATTTCTCTCACTACTGTAACCCTATAATTAGCGGATATATCACTTATCCTGAAGGGGTTATAGAAGATGTGCTGATTAAAGTGGATAAATTTATATTCCATATTTATTTTATTGTATTAGATATTAAAGAAGATAAATAAATTCTTATTATTTTGGGGAGACCTTTCCTCGAGAAAGAAAAAAAAATGATAGATGTGCAAAAAGGGGAATTAACCATGTGAGTGAATGATCAAGAAGTTATATTTAATGTGCTAAAAAAAATGAAGTGCCCTGATGGAAAATATTATAGAATGGATATCATTGATGATATGATTGTTAATCATTTACAAAATAGATGTGAAGTCATATTGGATAAAAAAGATAAACTCATTTCAGAAGAGAAAGAACAAGAAGCAGAGACTGGAGGTGACTTTGAAGATGAAACAAATGAAATAATTACTGAAGATTCAAATTATATTAAGGTAAATTATGAAAATTTAGATACTTCTGAAAATAGTATACGTCTGATTCTATCTATTGATAAACCTCATGAAATTGAGATGAAGTTTTACCTACTTATCTAAAGTATGCATTTTTGGGGAACTCATCTAAATTACCAATTAATGTATCCTCAAATTTAACTTCACAACAATTAGAAAAATTATTACAAATATTAAAGAATCATAAAAAAAACCTTTGGATTGACATTAGTTGATATTAAAGGAATTAGTCATTCAATATGTATGCACCAAATTCTGATGGAAGATAAACATAAGCCTAGGGTCGAATCTCAAAGAAGATTGAATACTATAATGAAAGAAGTTGTTAAGAAAGAAATTTTAAAGTGGTTAGATGCTAGTTCATGGGTTACTCCTATTAATTGTGTTCTTAACAAAGGAGGATTGACTGAGTTTGAAAATGAAAGGAATGAATTAATTCCAACAAGGCAAGTTACTGGATGTGAATCTGTATTGATTATAAAAATTAAATGCTGCCACTAGAAAAGACCATATTTTTTACCTTTTGTGGATCAAATGTTGGATAGACTAGCATGACACCCTTATTATTTCTTTTTGGATGGATATTTTGGAAACCACCAAATACCTATTGCTCTTGAGGATCAAGAGAAAATAACATCTACAATTCCTTATGGAACTCTTTCTTTTAGAAGAATGTCATTTAGATTAAGAAATGCACCTGCAACTTTTCAAAGATGTATGTTGTGAATTTTTTGTGATTTAATTGAAAAAAGGAATTGAAACTTTTATGGATGATTTCTCATTCTTTGCGACTTCTCCCAATTTATGTTTAGATCATTTAGCTAGAGTTCTAAAATGCTGTGAAGAAACAAACTTTGTTCTCAACTAGGAAAAATGTCAATTTATGGTTGTAGGAGGAATAGTATTAGGGCATAAATTTTCTGAAAAAATGCATGCAAGTTGATCCAACAAAAATTCAAGTTAATTCCAAATTGCCACCTTCTATGAGTGTGAAGGGAATAAGAAGTTCTCTAGGACATACTGGCTTCTACAGACATTATATTAATGATTTTTTGAAAATTTCCAAGCCTTTTAAGTCAACTTTTAGAAAAAGATGCCAACCTTGACTTTAATGATGAATGCCTACATGCCTTCAAATTATTAAAAGAGAAATTAATCACTGCACCTATTATTGTTTCACCCAATTAGACAAAACCTATTAAATTAATGTGTGATCCTAGTGATTATGCTATAGGGGTTGTTTTAGGGCAGAGATATGACAAGACGTTCAAAGTGATATACTACGCTAGTAAAACCCTTAATGAGACTCAAATTAATTACACTATCACTGAAAATGAATTATAGCTATAGTGTTTGCTTTTGATAAATTCAGATCTTATCTTATTAGAATCAAATGTATTGTGCATACCGATCATTTTGCTATAAAGTATTTAATGATGAAGAGGGTGCCAAACCATGATTAGGGTGTCCTTCTCAAGTAAGAATTTGATTTTCAAGATGTGGATAGGATGGGTGCTGATAATCAAATAGCTGATCATCTGTCATGGTTTGAATAGGAAGATAAAAAAGAATTAAATAATGAAACTAATGAGAACTTTCTTGATGAACAATTATATGTGATTAATGAATGGCAAATTACGTGGTATGCTGATATAGTGAACCACTTAGTAATATTTTACCTTACAAATTAGATAGCCATCCAGATAAAAAAGTTCATTACTTTTGGGATGACCCTTATTTATACAAATGATGTAAGGACATAATTATTTGAAGATGTGTACCATTAAAAGAAACTCAAGAAATTATTCAAAAATATCATAAATCATATTTTAGGGGACATTTTGGAGTGGATAAAACTACATTTAAGATTTTACAATCTCGATTTTATTTGCCTACTTTATTTAAGTAAGTTAATAATTATATAAAAATATGTTATCGATGTTAGAGAGTAGGTAATATTTCTAGAAGAGATGAAATAGCTAAAAATTTTACTCTTGAAATTGAAATCTTTTATGTTTGGGGATTAGATTTAACTAAACCATTTGTACCATCTTAAATAAAGATTTATATTTCAATAGCTCTGGATTATGTTTCTAAATGGATTGAAGAAATTACTTTACCTCGCCGTGATGCTAGAAGTGTAGCTAAATTGTTAGGAAAGAATATCTTCACAAGATTTTGAATGCCAAGAGTTATCATCATAGACGGGGGAAGTCATTTCAGGAATAGAATGATTGAAACATTAACTCAAAATTTTAGGATTAAACATCGTATTGCCTCAGCTTATCATCCTTAGATCTGTGGTTTAGCATGAAGTAACCATTCAAGAAATTAAAAGAATATTAAAAAAATGGTAAACCCTAATAGGACTGATTGGTCTGCTATACTTAATAATGCTTTATGGGCCTATAGGACTGCTTATAAAATACATATATGAATGACTCTATATAGGCTCATATATGGAAAAACATGTGTCCTGCTAGTTGAGTGGGAACATAAAGCTTACTGAGCAAATAAAGAATTTAATTATAATTTAAAAGGTAATGAAGAGAAGCTATACTACAATTAAATGAGCTTCATAAATTGAAAAGTGAATCTTATGAAAATGTAAGATTTATAAGGTGAAAATGAAATTTAGGCATGATCAGAGCATTCCTAAAAAATATTTTGAGTAAGGGCAAGAAGTATTGCTATATAATTTGAGGTTTAAATTATTTCCAGGAAAACTTAAATCCAAGTGATCAGGACCATTTATTGTGGTAAGAGCATATCCATATAAAGCTGTTGATATTGAAGATCCAAAAATTGGGAGAGTGATTAAGGTAAATGGACACTGATTTAAAGCTTACATTAGTGGAAAGGGTCCTGAATTTGAAGAGATCCTAATGTTGGGTCAAACCTAATTAAAACACTGGTTATATCGGGTTGACGACGTTAAACCAAGCGCTTAGTGGGAGGCAATCCACAGTTGTCGGTGTGATTTGGATTTTAATTGCTGTTGTGATGCGTTTTATATAGTGATTGTGAGTCTTATATGATTTTGATGGCACAAAACATTATTATATTAAAGGATGAGAGTGGAAGAAAGAAATTCAGGAATTAAGTATTTGGTTTGGCGCTATAACACCACAGTTCAAATTACTCCTTTAAACAGCCAAAAAGTTTAATTTTTTGTCTTTTTCCTCTATAAAACACTGCCTAGGACGGGGTTTGAAGTATCCCTAAGACATTCCTAAGTATTTTAGAGAAATTTAAGAGTGGGAATTTCATTAATATTGAGAGATCATGGAGAGTAATGGCAATGAGAGATTTCAAGATAAGAAGTTGGTGCATAAGGATGCTCAAACCTACTTCAATGGATATCCTGCATTGAGTATAGAGTGATTTATGGACAAACTTGAGATGATTGAAGGTGAAATCTCTCTTATGCATACAAAGTTTGAAAACTTGTTCCACCAATACAGGCATATGGATTGGTAGTTAAAACTACAATTCAATAGTTTGGCTAGTATTCATGATAGTCAAGTAACTATGTATAACACCAACAAGTGGATCAACGATAAATTTACTAAGGAATTTCCTCGTTCTCATTTCAAACACTCCTACGATTGAAATTGTTTGGTAAGTGGATTGGAGAATGTCACATGTGATCATGAGTGGTCCTAAAGGATGTTTTTATATAGATATTTATGTTTTAGTGTTATGTGAATCCATGTGGTGTGCTTATCATACTTGTATTAAGACTTAGTGTTGTTTTTATTATCTTTGTTTTATGAACCTCTGATGATGTTTATGTTGTTGTGTCAGATGTATTGAACCTATAATTAATATAAGAATACAAGCTCTGTTTTGTGATGAAAAATTAGCCTTATGTATTGATGTTGGAATTTGTGAACTTGAAATTTTGGAATGATGACGAACTCAATAACTATAAAATGGCCATTAAAACTTGAAGATTAACCTTTCAACATTCTAGATTTTTTGTTTCTTTTTCAATTATAAAAAATTTTTAAAATCTGGATGGGTATGATAGTGCTACAGGGCCACTATTAGGCGCTATAGCGCTATTCATCAGGCTATGCAGGGCGCTATAGCACCGAACTAACCCGTGAGTCATTTTAAAAGCCTGGACCATTTTTACCCATGGTTTGCTCCTTATTCCATTTTTTTCACATTTTTCTCCCCTAGGATTTCATTTTGTGCTTGATTGGCTTAGAGTTAGGCCTACAAACTTTGTATTTCTTCATCTTTGGGTAAGATCTTCACTTTGGCTTTGAAACATTTTTATTTGATAATATATTTCATCGAGGCATAAAATTTTAAAACTAGATGAAAATATGTGAAATCCATGGTTGAATGATTATTTATGTTTAGAAAGTGTTTTTAGGAACCTCTTAAAGTTGAGTTTGTGATTTTTTGGAATTTATCTTATATTTTTTTGTTTAAGATTAATCATGGCTAAAAAAAATGAAGATAGGCAAGGAAAAAGTCACTTTTGATTCTGATCATTTCGCCAGTGAAAGGGCACATGATAGGTATGCTGATTTGTAATTGAAGAAATTGATTACATAATTCAGTTTTTTACGTCCTAGCAAAATAATTGAATACTTGATAGCAGAACGATAATGGGAAAACATTTTTTATTTCACTGTCGTTATTGTAATTTCAATTGTCCAAGAGTTTTATTCTAATCTATCGAACTAATCTAATGATTTAGTTTATGTATGAGGGAAATATGTGGATTTTAGTTATGTTCGTTTTAACTATATATACAACTGCATAATGTTCTAACCTGCTTCTTTTCTGAGTTCCATCTGCTGATGATGACTTGGATGAGATTATGGGATTTTGAACTGATAGAAATTGAATCTAGAAGATTAAAAATGGATGATGGGTAAACTTTTCTTTCTCAAAACTTAATGATCATTCTTGTGCATGACACTATTTCATATCTAGTAGATTACTGCCTGCCAACCATTTCAGTGAGGTAACCCGTGAGAGAGCCACTTTAAACTGTTGTATTCAGAAGAAGAAACCTACAGACATTGGCTCCCTCATTTTTACTAACATTCTTACTTCCTCAAAATGAGGAACTACAGGAGGTTTGGGTTACCCTACTCTTATTACTACCTTGTGTGCTAAGTCTAGTATGAAGTATGAGACTTATGAAGAAATTTTTGCCATCACATAAACCCATTGGAAAAACAAACATGGAAAAGTATGAGAGACATTTCAGGGCTAGACCTAGGACTGGAGTTAACATACCCTCTACTTCAGCTTCTACTTATAGACCATCTTCTTCAAGTTCGACTTCTCTAGATACTATTATGGAACAAATGATGATTCAACAAGGAGATATCATATCCTTACAGAATCAGGTAAAAGGCATTGAATCTCACTTGTACCATAGTGATGATATTATATCAGTTAGGCTGAGTATGATTTTACTTATAATGAGGCTAAGATGAGATACATGACGGGATATCAATTTGTAGAATTTCATACTCGTCCCATTTTCACACCATATCAACCTTCTGTGACATATGAGGATATAAATTTGGGAGATGGTGGTGGTGATGATGATGATGCCGGTGTTGATGAAGAAGAAGATGTGTAGTTTGTTTTTTTCTTTCTTTCTTTTGGTATGTTTGAATATTTGGACTTTATTGTGTTAGTGATTAGTTGTATTTGTGTTGGAGTGTACTTGTATTTAGTTTCTTTACTATGTTGTATTTGTTAAAATTTTAATTCTACTGTTCATCATTTTCTCCAGTTTAAATGCTAGAGTAGTATCTACTTTATGTTTTTATTGTTATGCATGTTAATCTTATATTTATTACTACTCAATACTTGTCTTTACTACTTGTACCTACACTAATTTCACTATTTAAAATTTTAAAATTTTTATTTTTCTTCATGAACTTTCCTACTTTAACATAGTTAAAAAATTTAAGTTTGGGGGAAGGAAAATTCTTTTTAAACTAAACTTTATTTGTCCTCAGGGAATTGTTTTTTTCAAAATTTTTTTTATTATAACCTGTGGTATGTAGAGTTAACTTTAGAAAACTATATTTTTTTATTTTTGAAAGTTGTAGAAAACTTAATTAAAAGTTTGTAATAATGAAGGTTAATTCTAGAATTAAGAAATTTATTATAAAGGGTTTAAGGTTATACTTTTGCTATTTAAAGTAAATAAAACTGAAATTTTCGTAATATTAAGGATCTTAGATTTATACTTGAAAAAAAAGAATTGAGACTTTATGAAAAATCTTCAAAGCTAATAAAAATTTGTTAAAGTAATGAAATGTGAGATTTTTTTAACTTTAAGAGGAGGATAGTAGAGTTCAAAACCATTAAAGGCTATCCAGATATAGTAATTCTCACATGACATAAAAAAAAGAAGAAAGGATTGAAAATGTTCCTAAAAGTAAAAGTAAAAGAAAAGCAAAAAAAAGAAAATATGTGGGAAGAAGCTTGAGAAGATGCCTCATAAAAAATTGGCTTGACTTGAATCATCTTAAGGAAAGAAAATTAATTACATTTCTAAACTTAGACTTAGAAGTATTAGCAACTTCACTAATAAATTCTCATGAAATTCTTTTTCTTTTAATTCTTCTAAGTATTCTAAGTATGACAAATTGAAGTTATTTTTAAATAAATCAAAATTCATAACTTTTAAACTTGACTGCTAAATATTCTTGTATTTTGGTGTTTAACCTGAGGTATTAAACATTTTTTTCTGAAAGTTTCACTATAAAATTTATAAAACAAAAATTATAGAATTCTATAAGTTAAATTTGCTACCACAAGTTATAATATTTTATATATTTTAAGGAATTACTTGAGGATAAATAACATTTAAATTTGGGGAAATGATCCACCTAAAAAAACTTATTTTCAGTGCATATTTTATAAGCTTTTTATGTACATTTTTTATGATATTGCACTTTAAAGGAATGTATTTTACATGTTTTTGGTTTTGGGTACTTGGAATGGACATTTATAGAAAATAAGGAAAAAATAGAGCAAAAATGGGCAAATAAAGGTGGCACTAATAGCGCCAAAATCGAGCTAGATGGGCACTATAACGCCCCATACCGATGCTGTAGTGCCAAAAACTACCTATTTAGAAGATCCATTAAATTTGGTCGAATTTTATCGGGGAGTTTGTAGCAACCCTTGATTTTTTATATATTCTATTAAATGAGAAGGATTTGGTCGATTTTAGGGACATTTTAGAGCCTCAAAACTTCAATTGGGCGGCAATAGTAAATTAGGGTTTTATTATTTTGTGTTTATGTGTGAGTGTGAGTGTGTTTGAGTGTGTTAATGTTTGGATATTTCTTAAATGAAACACCAAAAGTTTACTTGGGGAGAAGGCACAAGGTACTTTGTATTTGTGTTTAAATTTTTGTTGTAAGACTTGGATTTCAATGCAAATATTTTATTTTTGTTTAATCTCCATGAATTCTGAGTAATTCCCTTTCTTTCTCCTAGCATATGAGAATTAATATTGTAGGATGAGAATGATTTAAAGAATTCATCTTACTCTTAAAAATTATGATGGTATTTTCGCCAAATCTTCATTTACTTTACAAACTGGCCACTTGTGAGCTTAAAATCTATTGATAAACATAATGACCTGGGAGGGCTATGATTTTACCCAACTAGTCGATATCACACTTCATTCTCTGCAGAGCCGTGTGACCTGGCTCGCAATTACGCAGTCATTTAGCATCCAAAAGATGGTCGAAAACTTGACTCAGTTTATATTTAGTGGCTAGTGTATAAATAAAAAATATTATAAAATTTAGAAAATAGTTTACACAAAAAAAGATTTACGCAACTATACGTATCGTTTCAAGTAATATATGATTTTCTTTTAAAACTCCAGTATCGATCCCATAGAGAAGCGGGGTAAGAAATCCCTTAGGCTAATTCTAGTCTACTACTATCAGCCCCTAGTTTGGAATGTTGATTAAAGTGGTTTTTCTAGTAACGACTTCTAAATATAAACATAAATATAAAGATAAACCTAACTAGAGAAATAGGTTTGGAAAATTTCGCGAAGTTGCACACTACCTTTCTCACACAACATCCTAGATAATATGTATGAATGAAATGATTAGAATATAATGTAGAAGTGACAAATAGGAGCATACCTATTATTTACCCTCTATCAAGTGCATAAAGAAAATTGGCTAATCTAAAGATTGTTGTTGGCATGTATAGTAGTTCTGGGTAGATTCTAGTCTCTCACTCTTAGATTACCCACTATGCCCTCTCTATAGAATCTATCAGTGACCATTTTACCAAACTTTACACCAAATTGCTAAAGAATCTAGCCTGTCACTCTATAAACACCAATTCTACTCCCATCAAATCTTATCTCCCTAATTATTTGCGTTCCCCCTCAGACGATCGTCATTGTTCTTTCCAAAGTGAAATGTGATACTTTCTAGTTAAGAAATCTTAGCCCTTTTGAGTCTATAAGTTTTCTCCATAAATGTTATCAATACAAGTAGCCAATTTGTAAAGTAAATAAAGATCCAGTAAAAGTATCATCACATTTATGAAATAAGAGAATTTCTAAGACAATCTAAATTCCTAAACATGCACCTATTTCATTTCAAAAGAAAGTAAAATGAAGATGATGGCATAAGCAGTAAAAGGATTGATAGAATTAAGTAATAAATTATGTGCCAACAAGGAACATATGTCTACCTACCCTCTTCCGAGTGTATAGGTACGCTTAGTATTCTATTAGTTTTATGCAACTATCTTTCACCTAGAAGCATCTAATAGAAACAGATCATTAAATTATATTTTCTTAAAAGTTGCATTGCCACCTAAACTATTTTACAATGGCTAACCGATCAATGTGAGTGCACTCAAGTTACGTGATCACCGCTCTCTCGAGTCTTAGTTTCACTTACAATACATTTTAACATAACATATTGCCACCTAAGTTATGTCAATGAAGAAAAAGAGATATTACTCATCACATTACAATAAAAATAATTCTATCATAAAAATAATTTTCTTACAAATTCCACTACTTCATATTAAAAGAAAGAGTAAAGAAAACTACTTACTATGCATAGATAAAACACAACAGAAAACTTCAATTAAATCAAAGAAAATCCACTTGTAAGTGTTTAAAACAAGTATAAGATAATGAAAAACATAATACTTAGCTTTTTTCCTTTGAAAGAAAGAAGAAAATCTATCCATCAAAGTCTTCTGCCAATCCATGCACTGCTCGTACATTCCTTACATATCCCTCTCAAAATCCCTTACCAATCTCTCTAGAAAATGTAGAATTCTACATCTTCTACTCACACACACACACCTTTTAGAAGTGACGCATCCAAACTTCTTCTTATACACTTTCTAGACTCTCTCTTTAACTTCTCATAAGATCCGCCAAGACCCTCTATTTATAAAGAAGCTAAACAAATCCTTTTTCCAAAAGACACGCCGCTTCACTTCAAGAGACACACCCTTCCACTCCAAGAGACACATCTCTTCATTTAAATGTGTATAGATTCATTGCATAACTTATTGGGGCATGCATTGCCATCTAGGACCTTCCAGAATATCTTGGAACCACAAAAAACCATCAAAAACCATCCCCAACCATTTCTAGCGCCTAGGCACAAGTTTTGTGGCACCTAGTTGCCCTTTTCTTATCGTGACTGGCGCTTAGGCATCACCCTTCAGGCAACTCCACCAGTTCGCCCCCTTTCGCTCTGTTTCAACTCTGTTTCACCCCGTTTCAGCTCTGTTGCACTCCAAATTGGTATACCTAAAAAATAGACATGAAAATAACCTTTATTTAAAGTATAATTTCATTCAAAACATGTGATAAATATATAGTAAGTTAAGCATAGAAAGTCATATCAAAATGTGCCAGATCAAAATTTTCTTCTTTGCTCAATTTGACTCCCGATTGCATTATTTTTGCTTCATTTTCACCAAAAGTCCATTTCTTGTACAGGAAGACAAAAATATATAAAATAACTTCCTTTAAAGTGTAATATCATTAATGATGTGCATAAAATGAGCATGAAATTTACACAAATAATAAGTAAATTTTAGGTTGATCAATTCCCCCAAACTTAAACGTTACTTGTCCTCAAGTAACACTACAACTTTAAAAATATATTTATTTATGTTAGTGGTTTTCTTTAAGATGTACTAAAATTTTGTTCTAGAAATGTTATAGTCCAACTTAGAAATATTTATAGTAAATTAGATGATATATAAGGTATCATAATATTTAGTATTAAACTTAAGAATCCTGATTTTCTATTTAATTCAAAAATAATTGAAAATTTTCCAAACTTTAGATTGTTAGAAAAATATTAATTTCAGAATTTATAATATTTAGAAAAAAAATTTTACTAATACTTACTAAAATTAAGATTTGGATTGATCCTAAGTTTTCTTCCTTAAAAAGATTTAGTGAAATCAATTTTTGATTAGGTCCTGCTCCTCAAGCTTCTCCTCCATCTTTCATATTTTAATTTTTCTCAATCTTTTTTTTATTTTTTTATTTCTCTTATTTTTTCTTTTTTTCTCTTATTTTTTGTGGTGGGATTACTATATTTGGATAGGCCTTTAATGATTTTGAATTCCTTATCCCATTTCTAAAATTAAAAACTTATTTTCTTTCCTTAATTTAAATGTAGTATTAAAAAAATAATTTTTAATAGAGTACAAATTCATAGAAAAGAGTATTATTCTAAAAATCTTTAATTTTCCAAAAATTCAATTTTTCCTATTATAAATAACAAAATAATATTCCTATTATTTTCTACTAAACAACTTAACTTTAGCTTCATCCATTTTACTAAAGTCTTTAGTAAGTTTTCCTCTTACATTTCTATACTTAAAATTTTAGTATTCTAAAAAGAACTACATAAGAAAAAAATCAAAATAAAATTTATATATAGTCTCTTTGAGGACAAATAAAGTTTAACTTTGAAGTTTATTTTTCTTCCTCTCTCCAAACATAAATTTTTAAATGTTTTGCAGTCAATTCCATAAAATGTAGCAGAATGGAAAATATAAGCTAAATTTACCGGCAACTACAATATCGTATCAAATTTATATACATGCATAATCATGATAGAATGACGGCAGAAGAAAGTAAATCTAGTCTAAAATATACTTGCAATAATATTAAACTAAAAGGAAGTATACTAACTTTGAAATATATTTTTCTTCCTACCCCAAACTTGATTTTTAACATGTACAACATTTAGTACATAAAATATAATTAGGAAGAAAAACAGTTCAGAAATTCTATCTATCACAAATGTCTATCAGAAACATTTACAAGTATTCATTGGGACAGAATGATTTGCATAGAAAGTAAAGCTAAACTAAACATGCTAGAATAAAATTCAACTAAAGAAAGGTTAAACATACATGATAGGTTTCAACATAGAAATATATATTTAAGTGCTCTCCAAATTTTTATATTTTTGCAAAGCAAACATAAACACACATGATAAATTAGGTCAATTCTTCATTTAACTCATCGCATTTCGTTACCTTACTTCCGATTTATAATGGAAGCATTATACTAATAAATTGGGTACTTATATATTATTTTATAGAGTCTAATCCCATAGATATGATTATCTTTGGCATATTGGTTCTCGAGCACCAACCTTGGGCATTACTTTATCCCTTTAAGTAAGCACTTCTAACAGTTATAAAGATAGTGCAAGATCGTCCTCAGGTCACTCATTAAATAAGATCATGATTCCTACCAAATGAAAACAAGGTCAAAGAAAAGAAGTAAGGGAAATTAAGATGTCCATAAGAAGTTAAAGTATAACCTCTCTCATCACACTCACAAAGATCAAATCAAACCACTAACAATTCAAACTTCAATCAAACTGATCAATACAAAATGACAAACAAAGATCAATTCAGTTCTCTAACAATCCAAACAACACCAATCATTAATCAAGCAGATCAATCTACACTAAAGCGAACAAAATACAACACTAAAAATCATGACCTTCAAGCATACTAAATCAAACCACACTGATAACTATGACTTATCTCTCATAAAGCGCTTGGTTTAACATCATTAGCAAAACAAATGATTCCTCTTGGATTAAAATTTCATTTAACTAATCCTTTATCAATAGCCCAACCTTTTCTGGATCCAAGGATTCCTACAAAATCCTCAAATTTTAATTTTTCTTTCAGTTTTTCCTTTCCATATCAATTCAAATTATTGTTTCTCAAGTTTCTTTTTAGACCCAATATTTCTAATGAATTTTTCAATTTGCATTTTAATATCATCCTAAAAATTCATAAGAAATGGATCTCTACAAGTTAGCTCAAGATCTCATAGATTTTGGATCGGATTCTCTTTAGGTGATTCAGATTTCAGATCAAATTCTACTAGGTTACTCTTCTGTCTTAAGTTATTCTTAACTAACATTATAATACAAATTTGAATATTCATTATTTTGTTAATCCACCATTTCTACCATATTTTCATGAAGTCTTTTCTGATTCATAGTCCTCTTAAAGATTTTATCTCGATCCGAGTCGTATAATTCAAGGTCTGCAGCTCTTGAACTACGCATATGAATCTAAAGACTTAACTAATAGTACAGATATTAAAAATGTTTTTGGTACTTTTAATTTTTCTTTAAAATTAACACACAATAATTAAACACACTAGTAAATAGCACTATAATTTCCAAGTCTACTAATTTAAAAGTTCTTACCGAAGCTTCCCCGGCAATGGCACAAAAAACTTGACCCGATCCGCAATTACGCTATAATTTAGCTTCAAAAGATGGCAAAAAACATGACTAAATTTATATTTAGTGGCTAGTGTACAAGAATGAAATATTATAAAATTTAGAAAATAGTTTACACACTTGGGGTATTACACAAGTATACGTATCATTTCAAGTAATATAGGGTTTTCTTTTAAGACCAAGTATCGATGCCACAGAGAAGCCAGGTAAGAAATTCCTTAGGCTAATTCTATTATACTACTATCAGGCCCTACTTTGGAATGTTGATGAAAGTAATTTTTCTAGTAACGACTCCAAAATACAAACATAAATCTAATGATAAACCTAGCTAGAGAAATACGATTGGAGAATTTTAGAAGTTTAAAAACTACCTTTCTCACTCAGCATCCAAGATACTGTGTAGGAATGAAATGTTTAAAATTTAATGTAGTGGTGACAAAAAGGAGCATACATATTCTTTACCCTAGTCAAGTGCATAAAGAACATTGGCTAATATAAAAGTTGTGGTCGACATGTTTAGTACTGTTGGGTAGGATCTAGTCTCTCACTCTTAGATTACCCACAGTGCCCTCTCTACAAGACCTACTAGTGACCCTTTTACCAAAATTTAGAAAAAATTTTAAAAGAATCTCGCCTTTCACTCTAGAAACACCAATTATACACCCATCAAATCTTGTCTCCCTATCTATTTGCACTCCTCCTCGGATGATCTCTACTTCTTTGTCCAAAGTGAAATGTGATACTTACTAGTTAAGAAATCTTAGCCCTTTTGGGTCTACAAGTTTTCTCCACAAATTTTAACAATACAAGTGGTGAATTTGTAAAGTAAATGAAGATCCGGTAAAATATCATCACATTTAAGAAATAAGAGAATTTCTAAACAAATCTAAATTCTAAACATGCATCTATTTCATTTCAAAAGAAAAGTAAAATGAAGATGATGATATAAGTAGTAAAAGGATTGATAGAATTAAGTAATAAATTATGTGCTAATTAGAAATATATGTCTATCCACCCTCTTCCGAGTGTATATGTATGCTTAGTATTCTTTTAATCTTATGTAATTATCTGCCACCTAGAAGCATCTAATAGAAACATATCATTAAATTATATTCCTTAAAAGTTGCATTGCCGCCTAAACTATTTTACAATAACTAACCAATCAATGTGAGTGCAATAAAGTTGCGAGTTCACCACTGTCTCAAGTCTTAGTTTCATTTACAACAGATTTTAACGTAACATATTGCCTTCTAAATTATGTCAATGAAGCAAAAGATATATTACTCATCACATTAAAATAAAAATAATTATATCATAAAAATAATTTTTCTATACATGCCGCTACTTCATATTAACAGAAAAGAGTAAAGGAAACTACATACTAAGCTTGGATAAAACACAAAAGAAAACTCATTTAAATTAAAGAAAATCCACCAGTAAGTGTTTAAAACAACTACAAGATAATGAAGAACACAATACTTAGCATTTTCCCTTTGAAAGAAAGAAGAAAATCTCTCCACCAAAGTTCCTGCCGATCCATGTACTACTCGTACATTCCTTACATATATTCTCAAAATCTCTCACCAATCTATAAAAAAAATGTAGAATTCTACATCTACTCACACACACACTCACACACACCCCTCTTAAAAGAGGCACACCTAAACTTCTCCTAAAACACTTATATCTATAGAGAAGCCAAGCAAGTCCTCTTTCCAAAAGACACACCATTCACTCCAAGAGACACATCTCTTCATTCAAATGTGTCTAGGTTCATTGCTTGACTTATTGAGGTATGCATTTCCATCTAGAACCTTCTAGAACATCCTAGAACCACAAAAAATAGTCCAAAACCGTCCCCAACCATTTTTGGCACCTAGCACCAATTTCTGGCGCCTATGTGTTGTTTTCTCATCGTGACTGACGTCTAGGCCACCCTTCAGCAGCTCCACCATTTCGCCTCATTTCGCTCTGTTTCAACTCCGTTTTGCCTCGTTTCAGCTTTATTGTGCTCTAAATTGGTTAGTTCTAGAGTGACATGCTAGATTCTTTTTAATTTGGCTTAAGGTTTAGTACCCTGATCTTTGGGATTCAGCCATCATTGTGGCATAGGCTTAAGGGCATTAAGAGGTGAGAGGCTAGATAGTTCTGATGCATAATCAAGATGTTAAGAAATTGGCCTTAAGTTATCCAATGTTCTTTGCTAGCACCGGGAGGTGCTAAAGTATACTACTTGTAACAATACAACAATTTTGTCTTAAATCACTTGAATCCTACATAGGTTAAAATCTCTTTTCAAGGGGAATTGTTTTCCATAATATCCAACCTCGCTATTATAATTTATTAAGTTGTTACACTTAATTGTTAATTTCTTTTTAGTAGTAATTTTTAGTAAGCATATCATTATAGACATCTTATCTATTTAATTTGCAATTTAAATAGAAATTATGTAAGTCAATTTTAAGGGTTACCGGTTTCCCTGTGGGGTCGATACTGGGGGTTTTAAAGAAAATCCTATATTATTTGAAATGATAGGTATACTTGCGTAGAACCCTAGTGTGAAAATTTATTATATAATTAAAAAATCATTACATTTATTCACACTAGCCACTAGATATAATTTGAGATATATTTTCTGGCAAAATTTTGGAGATTAAAAATACAAGTGATTGCGAGTCGAGTCATGTCCCCTCTGTGCTGGAATTGTGCAATCCCAATGTTTTATTTAGCATGCTTTTGTTACCCTTTTTTGTTGAAATTAAACATTTCTAGAGTTCCCTACCCCTTCTCCCTAAAAATCTAAGTATATACCATAATTTTGGGGAGCAATAGCAATACTAATACTTTTTTAGGATGAGGTGGCCCTCACTTCGAGGATATGGAAGACTAATTTTGCAATGATCAAACATCTCTTTAATTAAAATGAAAAGAATTTTTATTTTTTCTTAAGCAATGATGTTCACTATTGAAAAAACAACATGCAGCTATGGACCCAACCTGCAAAGTTAATTCAATTAAGTCGTCTAGAAAGGGATCCACAACACCATTAGAAGCCATTGATGACCTGACTCTCATTTAGAAGTCCAAAGGTTTCCCTTTATGCTCAAAAAGGGGACAAGATGAAAGTGGCTTATAGGAGTGTACTCATAACAATGAGGAGAATGTTATAGTGGATTAATATCTATTATTACACTAATTAGATGTAGCCAATATGTGGGATTTGTGCCCAATGATAATGTCTTCGTTTATATATTTTCTTTTGCTTGTACATTTCTGGACCTATAAAAAAATTTTTGGCAATTCTTTTGTGCCTGTTGTTATCTCCCTTTATGAGCTATGATTATTTTGCCTTTTAAGCTTTTATTGCCTAATTTTTAGGTTGATGTTGCCTAATACTTTGAGCTGACGTTGCTCCAGCTCATAAGAAAGAATGATTTTTTTGTCTCCCAACTTAGGGGTTGTTGTCTCCCAACTTCTGGGCAGGTGCTACTCCATCATTGCAGTAGAAGCATAACTACGTTGAATTCATTTGAGACATATACCTTTTGATATTCATAGGAGAAAATATATCTTATGAGGCTCCTTGCCTTTTGAGTTTTTTGAATGGAGACCCTATCAACCAGTTGCTCTCATGAAATATTTATAGTAAGGACCCTGCTCACTACTAGATTTCTATGGAAGCTTTCTCATGGTTTTACCTTTTATAGGTATGAATTGATGCATTGTTTGTGATTTTTCTTTATAGTATATTTCTAGTGAGGACCCTGTCGACTACTAGCTTCCCATCAAGGCTTTTTAGTAAGTCTGCCTTCTAAGATATAAGTGGAAACTATTATGCCACTCTATAAGTTTAACCTTTCTTAGGCTTTTTAATCGAAGCATCTACTCGATGACAGTATCTTGTAATGCAAGAAGTTGATTGTAACAAGGCACATATTAGGTTATATAGTTAGAGTAGTTTGACGGTATTTACCTATTATGGATAAATTTGAATGAAATAAACCAGCATTTTTTATCTAACTAAGTTTATTAGTTGAAGTTTCTTCTTGATGATCATAGTCTGTCATGGAAGAGGTTTATTCAAGTTTCCTTGGGATCGATTAGGCTAAAAATGAGGTGTAATCGATACTCAATATTTCTTGAGACTGGTGTGTAGTTTGAGATGGACTGTACTTTTTTCTTTCAAATATGGTTGTGAAAACTTTTTTATATTTTCGTTATTACTTTTGAATTTATTGTTCCTTAGTAGGGGTGTTGTCCATATGAGTTTATAATGAGCCCACGTATCGAATCTTTAAGAGATCAACTTCTTGATCGAGTTGAGAAAGAACTCTAGTATGATAAGGGCACTGGGGGAGAGCAACATTCCTTGTAATCTCAAATGGTAATTTAGGGAAACAACCCAAATACGTTTATAGCGAGGTAGTCGTCCCATGTTTCATTTTGACATCAAATCTCTAGCAACCAACTCAAACAAAAACAATTAAGTGTTTATTTTGATAATTTAATTAATATATTTAGTTTAGTTAAATCTATTAATAGAGATGAAATTACCAAAAATAAATTAATAAAAAATACTTGTGTATAAATCTTGTAGTTTGAGAAACCTACTTCTTCTCGCTCGATGAAACCCGTGTCATTCAAATCATGTAGTCTGAAAGCAACTGTAAATAATAGGAAGGATGACAACAAACATCAGTAAAGATAATAACCTACCATATTTAATTTTTTTTTTTTAAAAAAACTTTTACGTTTAGTTCTTACAATTTATTTTATCCTCCAGAGGAGCGAAAGGATGAAAAACACTTAGAGAATGAATGAATTCTTCAAATTCAATAACACCATCTTTCTTCTCATCAAAAAGATCAAAAACCTACATCAAGGGCAAGAATAAAAGTACAATAAATCATACAATAATAAGATTAGTCTTGGTGGCAATGTTAATGGTGATGGTGTGTGCGAGTTCAGAGCACATGTTGTATAAAAGGGGATTTTATTATTTTATTTTTCGAAAGCACTACTATACAACATTATATGATGATTCGGAACCTCTCTTAAAACAGCCTCCTAATTTTATATGACATAAAATAATAGTTGTCAAATATTTACTTTAACCATATCACACTTTATTTGCTTTTAAACTCAATATCATCAGTGCCTTTGTCAACAACAATCTATTTATTTACCTTATGCAATTCCTAATATTAAAAGGATGAGGAATCTAAGGAAGCTACAACAAGCTCAAAGAATATATCAACACCCACCTTTAAGAGGCAAGTAGAGCCTATAATATATATCTTGAGAGATTCTCTAATCAAAACCAAACACGCTTACGTACCCTATTTGATATTCCTACCCAATGGACTTGTTAGGTTGCGAACACGAGCAGGTGAGCTCCTTGTTTGTGAACAACACTTGACTGTTCGTCTTGGAGTCATTTGTTAAACAAAAGAGTAAAATAAGATTAACTTTTTCTAACTATCTATAAACTAGAGACGAATTGTTAATTAAATATATAAATAAATAATAACATAATATTTATATAATTAATTTTTTTATTGTATTTAAAAAAATACTAAATTTTAATAAATTATTATCTCAACATAAATATTTTCTTATGTTTATAGCAATCACCACATCAACTTTAACATGAGATGTCACTTTATATGCTACCAAACAAATGGCCACTAAGTACATATAAGACCTTGATGTGACGTCAAACACCAAGATTCCTTTGAATTATTTTTTTTCTGGGAGCCCTCGTGTCGGCTCTATTTCGTTTCTAATATTCGTGCACATTTCATTTGACGCAAGCCAAAAGGTTGATCTGTATATTTTGAGGATCAGCTCTGAGTGGGCGATGAGGTGGGGATTATACATATACATCATAAAATTAATATTATTAAAATTATGAATCCTTAATGTTATAACATATAAGAAAAATTAAATTAAAATTAAATGAATGAATAAATTTGTAAATTAAAATGATAAATAAAATTTTTTATCTTGTTCTTCCTTATTGGAATCTAACGAAACCTGATAAGTTTGAAATATTGTCGATTAGCAGTGATGAACATATAATCATGGCAAGCAGAAGGATTGTATCTCCATAGTAGAAGAGAAAATCACAAATTGGCGCACCCAAGGCTTAATCTACCAAGGATAATGCTATGAGCATGCAAGCCTTCCTTGGAGTTTTTTTCAATCTTATATGCGTAATTGTGTCGAATTTATTTTTTTGATCTCATATTATGAATTTTTAATTAAATAGTTCTTGATACACCACTAACAAATTTTCATTATCCAGCATGAATCTCGAGGCATGACACGGATCTCAAGATAATATTTTGAGTAAAAGATGTTGAATTCGGGAAATTAAAAAAGTGGTCAAGACCAGTTCGACAAAGCACTCGAACGGACGCGATAAGTCGGACCTAATGATATCGAAATCGGTCTGATACGGGGTAGATGGCTTGGGGATCGAGTCATTAAACCGTTAGAATATTCCAGGACACGTTGGAAAATCGAACGGATCTTGGGAATCTGGCAGATTCTTTTGTTCGATCGAGCGTCTCGATAATACGAATCTGTGTTCAGTCCATGGTCGACAACATTAAGACATCAAAATGCCGCCAAATGTCGTATGATCGAAGGAAGGCTGACTTCTGTAAATCAAATCAAAGGTTAATGTTCTCACTTCTGTTTAACTGACATTATAAATAGACCCTCACCTTCAAATGAGGGGAAGCTTAAGCCTAGAAAGAGGACTTGGGACCGGGGCTTCATTCCTTGTCATCGGCCAGCCAGATTATCGATCGCGGCCGTCGTCGTCGATTAGTCAGCCATTGTAAACCGTGTTGTCATTACGATCGTCGTGGTAGGCCACCTCCGACCTTCGTCGATCATCTCTTACGATGATCGCTCCTATGAGCCGTCGTCAGCCAGCGTGGCTATAATCTTCTCCTTCTGTTATCTGTGATACGCCCCCCCAGCCTCTATTAACCTCTTCCAATCGTCGTCGATATGCTAACCATCGTCGATTACGCGGTAAACGTTGTCATTTGACGATGTAATATGAAAAATATGGTTATCATTTACTATCCGTAGGATAAGGATTTATCTTGATCATCGAGAAAGTGGATTTTTCGCATTTGCCAATTTTCTAGCATCCATCATTTGGCACATACCTTGAGAAATTCTCGATCCCACCCTTTAAAATGGTACTCGGTTGCTACATGGCCACCAGGCACAATATTCGAGGCAAATCAGGCAGCTCTCTCATATTATTCTAGGGAATAGCCACAAAGTCAAGGGTGGCATGCTTCTTCATCTTCCCGCTATAAGACGTATCCACCTCTAACGAGGGCGTTTAGAATCCTTTTATGGAAGACCGATCACTCTGACTCCTATGTGAAACCCAACCGGTTTTTCACACGGATAGACGAAGGCTTCTTTCAGTTAAATGCAAGAGCTACGAGAAACATACTTCTCGGAGGAGCTGTTACTCCCCCCCCCACGATATGGGGCCACTTACTTTGCTAGGGGGTGATGCCACGATTCTAGACCTTGCGAGTTACTCTTGTTCATTGTTGTAACTCACCTGACACTAGCCACATCTTGCTTTGCCATGGGATAGGGTTATGGTAACAAACTACGTCGCCTCGTCAGAAGAGTTCCCCTAGAGAAAAAAATATTGCTTCCACCTCACCGTAAACATCCATGAAACATCTCACACTACGCGAATGCGGTCCTTCAAACCCCATCCCAATGAACTTCAAGCTTCCAAACTTCGACGCCTATGAGTGTGACTCTTTGACCCCTAAACGTATTGATCGTTATCGAACCGTTGTGCGTTGATGCTCTGGATGTGTACCTATATTGTTGGTGTTCAGAGCTGCTCTTATGAGATAAGCTCGAACTGGTCTACTTTTAAATAGGAAGTCTTGTAAACACTTTTAACGAGGCAACAGTGTTGTGAAGCGGTTCGCCATGATAAAATAGGATGTTAGGATTAAATCTCAGCTCTGCTGAGATTCGTCGAAGTGATAGGGAGTCAGCTCACAGACTCTTGTGAGTTTTATACCGAACTCAATCAAGTCCAGGAGCAAATTCAGAGTTACTAATAGGGGTGTGCTTTGGGGCTCCACCCAGGACCATTTTCCTATTCTAGAGCACCTGTTATATAAAAGGGATTTTATTATTTTGTTTACTTTTGAAAACATTAATGTACAACATTATGTATTGATGCATAATCTCTCTAGAAACATCCTTCTAACTTTATATGACAGTAAGAATTACTCCAAATAATTAGCTTGATCACCTGCTCTTTAGAAGAAAACAGCTTCCTAACTTTCTGAAGTATACTTAATCTCCAGTACTCTTTAAATTATGAATTTTTCTTTAAAGAAAAGTATTTTTACTTCTGAGTGTGACCCGAGACACACAGCTGCTTAAGTAGATCTTTAAAACAAAATTAAAATTTATAATTTATCTATATTATTTAGTTTATTAAATTTTAATAAATCATTATTTCAGCTTAAAAATATTTTCTTATGTTCAAGCAATCAGCACATCAACTTTCAACTTTATATGATACCAAACAAATGGCCACCAAGGACATATAAGATCTCGATGCGACGTGAAACATTAAGATTCCTATGAACTTTATAATATTCGAGAACGTTCCTTTGTCATTAGGCCAAAGTTTGGTCTGTATATTTTGAAGATGAGCGTAAGTTTACACCCAATGGAACCATCGGGCGGCTCGCAGGAGATGAGGTGGGGACTATACATATATACCTTGAAAATAATATTATTAATATTATAAATCCTTAATGTTATAACATATAAGATAAATTAAATGAATGAATAAATTTGTAAATTAACATGATAAATAAAATTTATGGTTTGTCACTTATCCTTCGATTATAAATAAATGAGAATAGAGATGAAAGATGAGAAAAAATTTTGAAATCTCTTATATTTTCTCCATTGTATTTTCTTCTTCTTTTTCGGTAACTAACGCAACACGATAATTTTGAAGTATTGTGAGTGCTTGCATTGATGAACACGCAATCATGACAAGCATAAGGGTTGTATCTCCATATTAAGAAGGTTGTATCTCCATAGTTTGAGGTATGTTTGCACTTGAGTTGGAATTAATTTTTTATATTATTTTACTGATTGGTGGATAAATACCGAAACAATTATATATAAGTTTTATAAATTTTAGCTTTATTCGACTAGAATACACCAAGAGGAAGTGTATTCATGGAAAATTGAGTATTAGTTAACGTGGTTGGAGAAGATGATATTGATTTAAAATTCGCGATAAGAATATTTTAAACTATGTTATATGTACAATTATCGAATATTAGGAGAAATTTAAAAGAGTGGTTCACTAATAGTTCAACATGGTTATCGTCTTGTACTTGAGTCAAATAAGGTTATTATAACAAAAAATAAATCATTTTCAAATTGGATTGTTATGTTTATTAATCTAACTTTTGTGAGGACTCACCCTACACTTTGCCATGACCTTAGATCGGGGTTATGGCTTTTGGGACCCTGACCGGGCAAGCACAATTAGCCCTTGACTTTGTTGTAGTCTGATGTTTTAGGCGCAGGGATGCAGCCGTAAGTTTCTTGGTGACTATCTCGAGAGGACTAGTGATAGAACCCTCCTCACTATAAATTTAAAAAATTCTTCTTTCTTCCTTGGAGTTTCATATGTATTGCCAACCTCTAGCATTTAGTAGGATGGAGCAGTATAAGGATACTCGGAGGGTCCCTTATAGGATGGTCGAAGCCTTAGGACTAACCACAGGTGGTTTACAGTGCAGGCCGGGCTTACACGCACACACTTGAACCTCACACTTTCCTCTTAACCCAAAACCCTAAACCAAACATGCACGACTGTGGTTTCCTACTCTTTTGGAAACTCATGTGGTGGTGCCCCGAGCTCTTAGCCTTAGGTTAGGGTTTGGCTAGGATCGACACATGGAGGATCCAAAATGGGGCTAATTCTTTGATGTTAGCTCAATAGGTTAATATCATGATTGAAATCCTTAATTAATCACAATTTCATAAAATTCTCGATTTTGACCCATTTAACACGAAACATCACAGAAAGTTACCAAATTGCGTAATCCACAATTCTCCCAAAATTCTAAAAATTCAAAATTCTTAAATTTCCTTCAAAATCTTTTGAAAAAATTTCCCGACATTCAAATTGACGAAATGCAAGGAAATGCCCAAAATCTCGAAATACCCACTAGAACACCCAAAATTACCAAAAGCCCTTCAAATGCCAAAAATTCACAAAATTTCCAAAAGCTCGAAAAACATTTAGACGATCAGCAATTCAAACTACCAGATTGAGTCAGTTGATCAATCCTTCCACGGCCAAAAATCTGAAAGTTGCCTTAAAGGCCCAAAATGCTAAGTACCCCAGAATTTCCATCAAATTGACTGCAATCTCCCTCGATTTGGATTCCCGATCAAAATTTATCACTCCCAGACTCAATATAAACCAAATCTTAAAACCAATTGAACCCGATTTTAATCCCAAATTCAAGCTCGATCCAAAACCCCCAATTTCGGCCTAAGTTTCAAATCTCACCAAATTGAACTCCTAAAACCAAAATCCCTAACGAGTTGATATTCAAAACTCTTCACCACAATCCCTTGGACCAACCAAACCATGTCAGAGCCTTAGCCATTTGAGCCTAATTAATGCAAATGCCCCAAATAGATCCAAATTCGAAAATCCCATTAAATTGAACCTCTCGATCACTTCAAAATCACCCCGATTCCTTTCCAAACTATTCATGATAATCATCCATACCAAAGTGATCAATCATTTGACCCAAATCTAGGCCCAAACTCAACCTAGACGAGTTGGCCCCAAAGTCCCAATTTTGAACCAAAATCGGGAAAAGTATGAATCTCAAGGCATGACACGGATCTCGAGATAATATTTTGAGTAAAATATGTTCAAATCTTGATAAAAAGTCATCCGGAACTCCGATTTCAGCAAACTTTTACTCGAACAGACCTGCTTGATAAGTCGGACCTAATGATATCAAAATCAGTACAATCTGAGTCAAATCAAGCCCAGATCAAGTCATTAAACCATTCTTAGAATATTTCCGGACACATTTGGAAAATCAAACGGATGTCGAATCTGGCAAGTTCTTTGTTGAATCGAGCGTCTCGATAATACGAATCTAATGAACTCAAGATCACTTAATTCTGACAACATTAAGACATCAAAATGCCCCTTAAATGTCATGTGATCGAAGGAAGCTCACTGCACCGTCCGATCAAAACGGTTAATATTCTCACTATAATTTCACCCAGAACACTATAAATAGACCCTTACCCTCCAATGAGGGGAAGCTTAAGCCTAGAGAGAGGACCTGAGGAGTTGAGGAGAAGCTGCAGCTCAACATCATCGCCAACCGTTATCGATCACAGCCGATCGTCGTCGATTATCATCAACCGCTGTCGACCACCGCCGACCTCCGACGACTACAGTCGACCACCTCCGACCTTCGTCAACCATCGCTTACAGTAGTCGACCACCACTGATTGTCATTGACCCCTCCAACCTCTGTCGACCATTGCCTACCTTCGTCGACCACTGCCTGCTGTCATCGATCACACCTAACCTCTATTAACCTCTTCCAATCGTCGTCGACCACTGCTAACCACCATCGTCAATTACCACAAGCCAAACGCCTTCATTCGACACTGTAATATGAAAAATATGGTTATCATTTACTGTCCGTAGGATAAGGGATTTATGCAATCATCAAGCAAAAGTGAAATTTTCGCAACTGCGAATTTTCTAGCATGCATTAGTTTGGCACGTCTGTGAGAAATTCTCAATCCCACCACTGAAGTACTTGCTCGGTTTGCTACATGGCCACCCGACACAATATTCGGGACAACGGAGCAGCTCACTCCAACACCCTTTGTTCCAGGGAATAGCCACAAAGTCAAGGGTGGCATGCTTCTTCATCTTCCCACCCTAGAAGACATTATCCCTCTAACGAGGGCGTTTCAGGTCCTTTTATGGAAGACCGATCCTACAACTCCTATGTGAAACCCAACAACCGCTTTCACACTGATGAAAGAAACTCTTTTACGATTAAATCTACGACCTACGAGAAACATACTTCTCGGAGGAACTCATACCGCTCCCCCCCACAATATGGAACACTTACTTTGCTAGGGAGTGATGCCGGATTTCTAGACACCGCATGTTCCACTCATCCAACTCATGTAACTCACCTGACATCACCACATCTTGCTACCAGTACCAGATGAGGTTATCCGTAACAAACTACGTCGCCTCGTACGAGAAGAGTTCCCCCTAGAGAAAAAATATCGCTTCCACACTCACCGTAAACATCCATGAAACATCTCCCTTCGCGAATGCAGTCCTCCAAGACCCCATCCCAATAGACTTCAAGCTTCCGAAACTTCGACGCCTATGATGTGATATTTGACCTCTACGAACGTATTGATCATTATCGAACCATTATGCGCATTCAATGTGCCTCGGACGTGCTTCTATGTTAGGTGTTCCCGGCTACTCTGATGAGATAAGCTCGAACCTGATTCTACTCTTTGTCGAGAGACACTGTAAACACTTTTAACGAGCTTAACAGACTATTTGTGAAGCAGTTCATAGCAAATCGACGGATCATCAAGGATTCATCTCATCTCTCGGGAATTCGTCAAAGTGATAGGGAGTCACTCACAGGCTACTTCCGCAAGTTTTCTCCTGAACTCAATCAAATTCCAGGAGTAAATTCAGAGTTACTAATAGGGGTGTGCTTTGGGGGCTCCACTCAGGACCATTTTACCTATTCTAGAGCACCCGTTATATAAAAAGGGATTTTATTATTTTATTTTTTTGAAAACATTAATGTACAACATTATATGATGATGCATAATCTCTCTAGAAACATCCTTCTAACTTTATATGACAGAAAGTAAGAATTGTCAAATAATTAGCTTGATCACCTGCTCTTTAGAAAGAAACAGCCTCCTAACTTTCTTTAGTATACTTAATCTTGTGCTCTTTAAATTATGAATTTTTCTTTAAAGAAAAGTATTTTTACTTCTGAGTGTGACCCGGGGCCACACTACTGTAGTAGATCATTAAAACAAAATTAAAATTTATAATTTATCTATATTATTTAGTTTATTAAATTTTAATAAATCATTATTTCAACATAAATATTTTCTTATGTTCAAAGCAATCAGCACATCAACTTTCAACTTTATATGATACCAAACAAATGGCCACCAAGGACATATAAGATCTTGAAGTGACGTGAAACATTAAGATTCCTCTGAACTTTCTAATATCCGAGCACGTTTCCTTTGTCATTAAGCCAAAAGTTTGGTCTGTATATTTTGAATATGAGCGTAGGTTTACACCCAATGGCACCATCGGGCAGCACGCAGGAGGCGAGGTGTGAACTATACCTATATACCATGAAATTAATATTATTAATGTTATAAATCCTTAATGTTATAACATATAAGATAAATTAAATGAATGAATAAATTTGTAAATTAAAATGATAAATAAAATTTATGATTTTTTCACTTACCCATCGATTATAAATAAATGAGAATAGGAGCTCAAAAGATGAGAAAAAATTTTGAAATCTCTTATATTTTCTCCATTGTATTTTCTTCTTCTTTTTTGGTAACTAACGAAACACGATAATTTTGAAGTATTGTCAATTAGCCGTGATGAACACGCAATCATGACAAGCATAAGGGTTGTATCTCCATATTAGAGAAGGGTTGTATCTCCATAGTTTGAGGTATGTTTGCACTTGAGTTGGAATTAATTTTTTATATTATTTTACTGATTGGTGGATAAATACCGAAACAATTATTCATGTAAGTTTTACAAATTTTAGCTTTATTCCGACTAGAATACACCAAGAGGAAGTGTATTCATGGAAAATTGAGTATTAGTTAGCGTGGTTGGAGAAGATGATATTGATTTAAAATTCACAATAAGAATATTTTAAACTATATTATGTCTTACAGGTATCGAATATTAGGAGAAATTTAAAAAGTGGTTCACTAATAGTTCAACATGGTTATCGTCTTGTACTTGAGTCAAATAAGGTTATTATAACAAAAAATGAATCATTTTCAAATTGGATTGTTATCTATTAATCTAACTTTTGTGAGGACTCACCCTACACTTTGCCCATGACCTTAGATCAGGGTTATGGCTTTTGGGACTCTATTAGGACAAGCCTGTAGACCTCACTTTTGTTGAAGTCTAGTCTTTTTTTAAGAGCCTAGGATCTAGCCATAGGATTTCTTGGTGACTATCTCAGAGGACTAGTGATAGAACCCTCCTCACTATAAATTTAGAAATTCTTCTTTGCTTCACTTGGAGTTTCATATGCTTGCTACCAACCTCTAGCATTTAGTAGGATGGAGCCAAGCATAAGGATACTCAGGAGGAGTCCCTTATAGGATGGTCAAGCCTTAGGACTAACCCTGGGTGGTTTGGTCTGGGCAAGGCTTACACACACACACACACACACACTTGAACCTCACACTTTCACTCTTAACCCAAAACCCTAAACCAAACATGCCCGACCTTGGTTCCCTACTCTTTTGAAAACTCATGTGGGTGGTGCCCCAAGCTCTTAGCCTTAGGTTAGGGTTTGGCTAGGATCAACACATGGAGGATCCAAAATGGGACAGTTCTTTGATCCATGGCTCAATAGGTTAATATCATGATTAAAATCCTTAATTAATCACAATTTCATAAAATTCTCAATTTTGACCCATGTAACACAAACTTCACCAAAATTACCAAATTGCCCATACAATCCTAATTCTCCCCAAAATTCTAAAAATTCCCAAATTCTTAAATTTCCTTTAAAATATTTTCAAAAAAATTCCCAACATTCAAATTGACCAAAATCTACCGAAATACCCAAAATCCCCAAAATACCCCTAGAACACCCAAAATTACCAAAAAGCCCTTCAAATTCCAAAAATTCGTAAAATTTCCAAAAGCTAAAAAAACATTCCAAATGATCCCAAAACCAATTCAAACTACTCAATTGAGTCCAATTTGATCAAATCCACCCATTTTGACCAAAATCCCCAAGTTGCCCTTAAAGGCCCAAAATGCCTAAATTACCCCCAATTTCCATCAAATTGACTGTAATCTTCCTCAATTTGAATTCCAAATCAAAATTCATCACTCCAAACTCAATATAAACCAAATCTAAAACCAATTGAACCCAATTTCAAGCCCAATTCCAAGCTCAATCCAAAACCCCCAATTTCGGCCTAAGTTCCAAATCTCACCAAATTGAACTCCCTAAACCAAAAATCCTAACCCAGTTGATATTCAAAACTCTTCACCACAATCCCTTGGACCAACTTAAACCATATCCAAGCCCTAGCCCATTTCAAACCCTAGTCTAATGCAAATGCCCCAAATAGATCCAAATTCAAAATCCCATTAAATTGAACCTCTCAATCACTTCAAAATCACCCAATTCCTTTTCCAAACTATTCATGATAATCATCCATACCAAAGTGATCAATCATTTGACCCAAATCCAGGCCCAAACCCAACCTAAACCCAAGTTTAGCCCAAAGTCCCAATTTTGAACCCAAATCAGGAAAATAACCAAACCTACCAAAATTGACCAAACCAAGTCCACCACAACCAACATTTGGACCCTAGGAACCATCCTAGATCCACCAAGGCCAAACTACATGGGCCATGGACCAAGGGTTCCCCAAATTAGGGGATCTCTTCCCATTTTTGGCTAAATTAAAGGAGATCCTTACCCTCAACCATCAAGCCTTGATGTTAATTACCATTAAGTTCCGCTGAGCTCCCTGACCACCCTAGCCACCAACTCCACTCTGGTCGGCCAGCCTAGTGGTCAAAAAGCTTGAAAACAAGAGCCTTCCCCAGGCTTTGAACTCAAAATTGGGACCACTAATGTGATGCAACTTTAAATATGCTTTAAAATACAAGAATTTGATACCACTTTTTAGAAGATTTAATTCCTGGCAAATGGCTTCAAAAAATTGATGTGCGAGGTTTACTTTTATTATTTTATTAGATTTAATTATTATAAAATTCACAATTTTAAACACAAAGATACGTATCGTTCAAGTAATATAGGGCTCTAGTGGAGTCCTAGTTATCGATCCCACAGGGATAATAAAAATAAAAAGTAAAATTTTATAAGTAATATTTTGAAATTTTCTTATGCAAATTATATATACCTTATAAATATATATATACATATACATATATATATATTCAAATTTAATTAACTAATAACTTTTACTAAAAGAAAGTAAACAATAAGCAGGAAAGTAAAGTAAGCAGTAATTAAAATTCAATGCAATCATAAGAACGACTTTCTCCTTTTTGAACTATTCCAAGAATTATAGATTAATTATCTTTTGTAGGGAATTAAGATTATAGTATTGTGCCAAATAGAAGTATTCTTATTCTTTACCCTTTAGTCCAGGTGCAAAGAACATTGACTAATCTATAGTTAGGCTCAGGATGTGTTATTAGTAGAATGGGTTAATCTAGGCTCACACTACTAAATGTTCAAGGGTGGCTATGGTCGGCTCTACCAGTGACCTGTTACCTTTCTATAAACCAAATTATTAGAATTTAGACTGTCACTCTAAAAACTAATTAATTTTACGCCCAATAAATAATATCTTCCTATTTAGTTGCACTTCACCTTAAACAATCCGCACATAGCCTGCGATTACCTAAGGATTCATGTGATATCTACTAGTTAAGAATTTATCTCCGGATAGGTCTTAAAATTCTTCAACAGGTTTTAACAAATTAAAAGGCCAATTTAAAATGTAAACTAAGATCAGATATTAATATCATCACAATATTTTAAAATACTTTATATTTAATTCTCCTACGAAATTTAATTAATTTACAATCTTTTCATAGTTGAAAGGAGAAAGATAACTAACTACTCAGAACTCATTAAAATAACAAAACAAAACATATTTATAAAACTTTGAACCAAAGTACAAATACTTATCTGAAGTGTTCCTTCAAGAGCTCCGCTGACTTCTACTGACTCCAACGCAATGATGAAAGACTCCAACAGTAATTACACACAATAAACACTCAAAATAAACTCACTAGATACAAAATAAAGTGGCACCCTAAGTATTGAAGAGATTAAAATAGGATAAAATGGGTATGTGTACTAAGAAGGAGGGTTTTGGTGTGATTTTCTCTGTAGATTGGCCTCCTATTTATAGAGCTTTGAATTTGACCAGGGGTTGCTTAAGGCACCTCTTCAAAATTCATCCAAATTCAATGTATCTTCTAGAAGGTAACAGTCGCGCCTAGGCGCCGGACTCCGTGACCAGGTCGTTCGCACCTCTTCACTTTAGGTCACACCTCTTCGTGATCCATACCATTTCCTTGTGTTAAAATACATTGTATCACATGTCCTATATATTAGGATTAACTTCCAGTCTTCTAGAAGCTCCAATAACTGCTTAACACCTTCAAAATAACTGTCCAAAGTCATCAAAAAAACTTAACAGCGTTTGTATTGAACTGACACTTAGGCGTCGGACTCTGGCGCCTAGGCGCCACGCCAATAATTCCAAAAATTGCTCCATAAGCTCCATTTTTGCTCCTTTTTGCTCCTTTTTCCTTCTTGGACTCTTTTTAGTCATCTACATCCAAAACATGAAAATACCTTTCATTAAATCATAATATCCTTAAGAATTGAATCATAAATAAGGCATAAAAATGGGTATTTTTTAGGTAGATCAAATTCCCACTATGGCATGCTTCCATTGGATGTGTGTGCCATTCAGCTCTCTCCCAAAGCTTACTGAGACCAGCCAATGGCATTCTGAGCTCCACGTATTGGCCATGGCCATAAATTGGCCCTTCCATGACCAAAATGGAGTGTGCACAATCCTCTGGAGAAGCTCTGCTAAAATCTCACCAGAGCTTCCCAGAATTTCTCTGAGTAAAATCCCACTAGCTCCAACCACCCATAGCCATTGTCCAGAGCCAATTTCTCCACCTAATTCTCAACTAAAACTAGGACACATTTCACCACTTCACCACAGTCCACCAAACTCCAAATTAAGTTACTCCTCAACATTCCTTGACCAAACGAGGAAGATCCCACTTGAAAGCCCAATCCTATAGCTGCCTAACCAAGCTCAAGACCAAGTCCCCCAAATCAATCTGATCGATTTCATACTTGGACAGTTAACCAGAACCCAACAACACTTCCAGGAGGTTTGTCGGAGTCCTCCGAAGCTTATGCAAACACCTAATTAAGGCTACACCTCTCAGTTAAAGGTATTGAACTCTCCCCCTAAATCGAGCTCGATTTGGGCTTTCATGGCAATACCATGATTTCATTGGCATGTAACTGTATAGATAGGTTCATTTTGACTAGATGAAGCTATAGGAACAAACCCAAATTGATTTGGTTAAGTGTAGGAAGAGATCTTAGGGTTTTAGTGTGAACGCTTCACGGGTTATACCAGTTGGGGACGAAGATGGGGAGCTGTTGGACCGAGCATGTATCGAGCAGACGAATCAGATTGCGCTGAATGGACAGATAAAACATAAAGTTTGAGCTGAGTCAGCGGCTACGTGGATGGCGATGTCAAATGGCGGAGCGACGCGTGGACTTTAGTTGCTGCCTAGGTTGCGCTGATGCTGACTGGTTTAAGTAGGATATTCTTGATTTTCTGGATTTACTTAATTCTATAAACTTAAAAATGTATAACTTGGTGTAGTCATAAAATTAAAATAAAAATACCAACTTGCTCAGTGAACAGAGGTGAATAATGTGAAATAAAAATTTAAATTATTAGATTATATTTTATTTTTAATTAATTAAAAAATTTCTGGACTATTTTAATTCTAAATAGATAAATATTAATCACCATGGCTTGGGGGTTGATTCCTCATCTTAATAGAGATGTTCTTCGATTTTTCAAAGGTCATAGGACATCTCTAACCAGAGATCCCTAATTTTCATATTAAATCAATCAGTTTTAATTTAAAATTATAATAATTAAAATATAAATCAGAAAAATGTAAAAGATAATTTGGTAGGTTCACTGTGGTCAAAGGACTTATGAAAACTATAAAATGGATTTGAATAATTAAAGGTGACACTAATTGTAATTAACTCATTTAAAAACTCAAAAAAAATATATATATATATATATAAATAGAAAAATCACAAAAATCATTCCACACTATAAATAATAATCATGATGACCCTCCATAAAATTTTGAAGTCAAATGGAATTTATTTAATTACTAAAATGAATTTTCTATGTAAAATAGTATTTTTGGTACTAAAATAATTATAATAATTAAAATTTAATTAAGAAAATTATAAAGTTATTTTTGAGAGTTCGTAGGGACTAGAGGGACTTAAGGGAAATAAAATTGGACTTAAAATACATATTTCATTTTTAAGCTATTTGTTCAATATTTAAATATTTAAGAATAATAAAAATTAAGAAATTAAAAAAATATATTAAAATGCACCAAAATGTCACATTTTATTCCTTGGTCACTTTGAGAATGATTTAAATATTTTTCCTAATTTTCTAAATAAAGTTACAAGTTTTTAAAGGGCTAAAAATGAATTTTCCCTAATTTTACTCTAAAATAATTACAATAAATGAAATAAAAATCATAAAAATATGAAAAAAAATTTCTTGGTTCTTTGAACTTAGAGAGATTTATGAAAAATATAAACCCTAAATTTCAAGTTAAATAATATTTTATATTTATAAATACTCAAAATAAACAAATAAATATAATAATTAAAATTAAACTCAAAAAAATCATTAAAAATACCCTAAGTGGTCCTCTAACCTAAGTTAACCTCCAATAATTTTTCTAAGGACATATTTTTGTTCTGGCTAAGTTAATGAATTAACATTGAAAAAACCTATTTTGCATTAAAATAATTATAAAAGCAGAATAAAAATTAGAAAAATCACATTTCTCCTCTAATATTTTAATTGACCCATGAGTGGGATAACATAAAAATTTCAAAGTCATTTAAGTTGACTTTAATGAATTATGAAGTGATTGGCCTTAAAGGGACAAAATGATAATTATGGAATTTAAGCTTTAAATTAATATTTAAGCTTAGTAAAAGGGTAAATGGGTAATAAATAATTTTAATTAACTTGAAACATAATAGTTTAAAAGGTAGAAACCAATCTTATCTCTTTCCATAACAAGGATTAAATGGTAATTTTACTTTAATTATGGTAATTTGGAAGTTTATTAAATTGCATGATTCTAAGGTAAGGGGTTTGATATTGGAAGATAATAATTCACTAATTTGACACCCCTAGCTAATGGTTTGATGATAATACAATCATGGATAACGATTAAGTGACATTTAGTTTAACATTCCTATAATTACAAATTTACCTATAATCCCTAAGGGCTTAGTAGTGAACTAGGCTTAATCCAAAATTTTGATTAATGAGGTTTAAAGAAGAAAACATAATTGATCAAGAGTACTTTGAAAACAATGCTAGCCCAACTTAAATTAATTGGCTAAATTCCTTAACAAGTCAATTTATCCTTAAAAGTCTCCACTCACATAATTGATAAAATGAAATATCAAGTGATAGTTACCTCGCTCATGGGATAATTAAATCATTATAGTTTATTGAGCATAGGGTTAAAACACACTCGCTAAATCTCATTAAAAATGGATGAATGATTTAGCAACATAATAAGTTAAAAGGAACCCAGGACCTTCTAAAGGATTTAAAAACTTTTATGGCCTTTTGGATATCTTGGAAGACAACTGAACCTATTATGTTTTGCTCAAGAAGATCATCCTATAAATAGGAGCCCATCAAGTTATGCACACTTTAAAATGGTTTTTCATATTTCCCTTCTATGCAACGTATTTTAATTCCTTAAAAGATTATACATATACCTTGCAAATACTGACATTTCAGCTGGAGTGCAAGAAGATGACCTTTCATTTACGCTTTTATACATGTACACTTTTATAGTTTATTTTTTGTACATTTCTTTTCTGCACTCTACTTTCCAGTACATTTCATTTTCTACAAATTTGTATGTTAAACCAAAACCAAAACCAAAACCAAAACCAAATTAAAACAAAAATCAGAACAACAAAAAAATAAGACAACTCTAAATATTAATCACAAACAAAACAAAACAAAGAAAATTTTAACTAAATTAATACGTCTCTTTGGATGATTGGGAATCCCCCGGATGAGGAAGCCTACGTCTGCTAACGAGATTTCACCGGTCTGGATGAACTTATCAAATTCATTTAGTTGAGTTTGGTAAATTCATTTAGACCAATTGAATCCGAGGAAAATAGTGGTGCAGGAATGAGGAAACTTTGGGATCCTAACCGGTGTCATTTTAATCAACATAAACTCCCCCTTAATCAGACATTTAAATAAGTTATGGCTACAACATCAAGCTTCACAACTATACCAAAACTTAAACTCTAAATTCAATACTTCTCTCAAACTCCTCAATTTGACACGTCTAAACTTAAACATGCTGCAATGAGGAGCTTGGAGCAAACACCATGAGCAGCATGATGAGGCATGCAGAAGAACATATTCGAGAGAACAAACAGTTCTATAACAACAAACCTTCTTAGAAATAATTAACAAGACATAAAACTTCAAGGTAGTTTGTCTAGTACGATGTAAACCCTAACCTTATCTTTTAGGCTTTTGCACACCGTGCAATATAAGCCCTAACCCGTCTTAGGACTCTAAGGTTGTTCTTCTGTATGACATAAATATTCCTATCTAGTAGGCTATTTACATAATTAGTATTATGCAGATTAAAGCCCTAAATAATAAAATTGGCAGGATGAAGCATTAAATAATATCTCTTCTATGTTGAAGCCAAACCATAGAATAGTTTGGGAAATCACTGAGGTTCTCCTCAAGATTAATGACATCCCCTAACTTTCTTCCTTTGGATTCTGCAATAACTTTCCACATTTGCACCTTTATAATTTGATATTTCCCATTATCCAACCTTGAAAAATACTACCCTTTGAATTCATGAAATTATTATTTTCTGATCTATATCGAGAGTTTTCTTAAGTGACTTCGGTCATTTAAGATGTAATTAACTATAGGGCTTGCCCTTATAGGATACATTATGAACCTAGGTAATATAAATCCTATTTAATTTTATATATTAAATAGGGTAACTTTTCAGTCAACATAAATGGTTCACAGACTAAACAAATGTCAAAAATTCAATAGTTTATTTAAATGAGCATCATCGCCAAGTAACGCATCCATTCTTCGGGATAGATGCATAGTTTGTAATGTTGTGCTCGTTTATTTAAACTATTACATATATGAGTTCAGTTTGATTTCATATTTTCAAATTAAAATAATATTTTCTAAAACCCTATATATTATATGAAATTAAACTAAACATAACTACAAGCTTTTACAAATATTTTAGTGGCCAGCAAAGCCCAAGCCCTCTAACGCTATGGTTGGGGTGGTTTAGGGTTTTCACTAAGTAAGGACCCCAATTTGTCCTTCATAGGGAAGACATGCTCTAGGTCACCCAAGTTAGCCTAAAACCCTAAGACCCTATCCATAAGCTCTACATACCACCATGACTACCAAATTTATAGTGGGGAGATGGATCCACCCAATTTGATCCCTAACCTCACTAGGGGTAACCCTAACCCCCAGTAAACCCTATAAAACAGACTAGAACTCTATTTTGCCCATCTGAACCCAAAACTTAGTGACACATTAGAGTGGTTAAAATAATCAGGCAAAAACCTACTTTGGACAAAATTGACCAAAGGATTACATTACATGGTCATGACACATACCATGTGATGATACTTCATGGACCATAGGGTCAACCCCACATCCATATGGGTCCACATGGTCAAGTCTATAGACTTATGGTCAACTCAGCCACTATGGGTTAATTTCCACACATTCCTTTTATTTTGTTAATTATTTCATTAATTAATTAACTAATTAATTAATTACAAAGAATGTCATGATGGGCCTACTCCAAACATAACCATAAATAAAAATTTTCTAAGTTAACACATGAAGTTCAAGCCCAAATTTATCCTTGGCCCATTCTCATTGAGTCATCCATGACCCAATCACACCTACCATAACATGAAGCCCCTATTTAAAACCCATGAAGCCAACATTTTGACTTAGTCCAAGTCATGATAAGGGGGAGAGCACCTTTCATCCTACATGGCCTCCATCATATATCCTCTTAGAATAAGCATGGATGGTTAAGCCAAGTCACTCCTGAGCCCATTATCCACCCGAACACCAAGCCAATAAACTTAAACCTTCTCCAAACTTTCCTCAACCTTTATGATGAGCACACCATAGGAAATGAAAAAACTTCACTCCATGGCCAAAAACATTTTCTGAAGTCCTCTAAAACCCTCTGAGCAGCCACCCAAACTCTAATTATTATTAAGCTCCTCGGCCTCCATGGTTACTTGAGGACCAAACTCAAGAACTCCCCACACATGACAAAAGTTCCCATAGAGACCCTAAACCTTGTTTCTCTCAACAATAAATTTTCTTCCCATAACCTGAGAATTCAAAATCCATTAGGAAGCCTTAATTTTCCATTCAAAATATATCCAAACTTCCCATACTTTGAGCCTCTCAAATCCATTAGGAAGCCCTAATTTTCCACCTCAAAACTAGGACAAATTTTGGGATTTACATGAACTTCAACCAAACTCAAAATCCGAGCATCCTAAAAGCTTCATAGAGCCTCTACAACACTCTCTAATTAAAATCAATCCTTATTGCATCCTCTAACCCATTCCAAGAACAAACCAAGCCACCATTTATTTTAGAACATAGTTAGCGCCTATTTCAATCAAAATTCAATTGAGGGAAAGCTTTGTGGGGTCACAACAATCGTGCCTGTTAAATGCATCTTAGGACCAAGTATGGATCAAGAACCCTAAAAATTTCTTCAAGTTTGGTCTTTTGTGAAGATAATGAACATTTAAAGCTTAATAAGTTGTATGGATATTCTCGTCGTGTTTAAATGAAGGTTTAGGATCAAATTCCTTGAGATTCCATGGAGAAATGAAGGAGAAATTAGGTTTTGATCTCGGACAGTGCTCGATTCATCGTTCGCAAGGATGATGAACGGATGTCATCTATTTTCGTGTTTTAAAAATGAACGACTGCGATCGGTTCGTATCACAAAACTATTGAGGAGAAGAACTTAGGATTGGTGCCACCTTAGAAAATACCGTGGAAAGAGCTTCGATTCAAATGGTGCTGCACAAGCCTTCGATGAATCCTATAAATGAAGTGGTGCCACGACAGAGAAGCAGATAATTTAGAATTTCTAAAATAGTTAAGTACAGAAAACCTTAACAAATTTCAATAAATCTTATCTTTGACTAAAAAAATCAAAAAATAAAAACAAATATCCATGAACTCAGTGAACAAAGGAGAAAAAAATTAAAAATAAATAGCTTATATTTAATTTTTAATTAATTAAACACTCTATGGAGTATTTTTATTATTAAAAATTAAGTAAAATAAAAATTATGAAATTTGCAGAAATTTTCCCCCCATTCTCGAGAATATTCTCTGATTTTTATGGGATGTCCCGAAAATGAAAATGACCAATTTCTAACATTTTTGTAATTATTTTGAAAAAAATTAAGAAAAATAAAAATTAAAATGAAAATTAGTTAGGAAATGTTGGATAATAAATTTAAACCCTAAAATAATATTTCTACCCTTGAGAGTTCTACAATGAGAAAATAGAAATCCAAGGGCAAAGATGTAGTAATAAAAATTTGATTTTTGGCCCGAATTGTTCCTTAAGCTAAATTAAAACATTAACCCTGGGGTTTTACGGGCATAAGATTATGGTCATTCTCTTAACCATGAAAATACTCCTATGAACTAGGGTTTAGTTTAATTTGAACTTGGGTCTAGGTTAGGTTTAACCTTATTCAGGCCTAACCTAAATGAACTCCCAATTGGACTCAACCCAATTAAAGTCAAGTCTGAACTCCATATTTGACTTAGCTCATTTTATTTAGACTTAACCAAAACCCTAAGTGTTGGGTTGACACACCATAAACACAACTAAACCCTAAGTGTTGGATTTACCTATCTTAAATCCACCTAAGCCTAAATGTTGGGTCTAACCTATATTAGACCCAACCTAAACATTAAACCAAGGTTCAGCCAAACATGAACCTAACCTAAATGTTTGATTATAACCTATATTAGACCTAACCTAAAGCTTAAACCTAATTAGGTATGACCTACATTAG
This sequence comes from Papilionanthe hookeriana x Papilionanthe teres, assembly GCA_022702705.1. Lineage (NCBI taxonomy): Eukaryota > Viridiplantae > Streptophyta > Magnoliopsida > Asparagales > Orchidaceae > Papilionanthe > Papilionanthe hookeriana x Papilionanthe teres. The sequence continues at coordinate 116,879,773 of CM040425.1, forward strand.
ACCTATTTATCCTAATAAGTCTTACTTAAAATTGTACTTTGCTAAACCTTAAGCCTAATTAGGTATAACCAACATTTGACCTAATTATCCTACTATGTCTTACTTAAGTTAGACTTAGTTAAACCTTAAACCATATTAGGTATAACCTATATTTGACCTATTTATCCTACTAAGTCTTAATCAAATTAAACTTAGTTAAATTTTAAACCAATTAGATCTAACCTACATTAGACATAGACACTTTAAACCAAGTTCAACTTTAACTTGAACTTGTCTAACCCATATTGGATCCAACCTCAACCAAAAACCTTAGGTTCAACCTGAATTGAACCTAGCACTACCTACACCTTAGGTTCAACTTAAATTGAACATAACTCAATCTAATCCTTAGAATTAACCCAAGTTGAACCTAACCTTTAATCTTTAGGGTTAACTCAAATTGGACATAACCTAAATTTTTAAGGTTAACTCAAATTAAACCTAAACTATAAGTCTAACATGTACTTGACTTTGTCAAATCAACTAAATCACTAAGTCAACTCGACCTAACTCTGGGTTACCCAAATCAACTAAATCACTGGGTTAACCCGACCTAACTCGTGTTAACCCAAATCAAATAAATAACCGATTTAATCTGATCTAATTCGGGTTAACTCAAATCAACTAAATCAACACATCTATTGAGCCTAACTTAGGTTAACCCAAATAACCTGATTCACTGGGTCGACCCGACCTAACTCAAGGTGACCCAAACCAACTAATTAATTTGGTCAACCCAAGCTAACTCAGATTACCCTAATTCAACTAAATCACTAGGCTAACCTAACCTAACCAAAGTTAATCTAATTCGGCCATATTTTTGTGTTAATTTGACCTAAATCAAGTTGACTCAAATCAACCCAATTTGAGAATCAGCCTTAAGCTTTGGATTAAGTTTAATTAAGGATCTATCTAGGCTTAATCCAACCATAACTTGAATAGTAATTCAAGTCTAAATTATTTTGGACTTTAAACGAGTCTGATATAACTTAAACTTAACTTAATCATGGATAATTAATTTGAATCAACTCATTCTAACCTAAAATTCTAAATTAATGCGATATGATAAATGATGAACTTAGTATATTCACTAAGTTAGTCTCAAGTAGTTTTGTTCGAGTCTAATAAAATTAAGCCAACTTGGATTAATCCTAATAAACTTAAGACAAGGATTGAAGATAATTCGACAGACAACTAGCCTAATTTAGGTTAACTTGGACGACCTAGAGACTCACTTTAGATGAGTTCAATCCAACTTGAATTAATCAGAAATCAACTAGGTCTTGGTGACTGAAGGTTAAACAGAGTTTAATTTCTCAAACGATAGTAAAGGCACACTTAGTCTCGAGTCATGGATAATTTAGGCCAAAAGTATCAAACAAAATTAAATAAATATGACATAAATTTCACCCCACAAGCCATTAAAACTTAGAATTTAACAAATAAAAGGCAACTTGTTTGGAGAAGGTATTTTGGCAGAGGCAACCCATGGCTGCTAACAAAATACATTTTAGTCATTTGTGACTAATCAAATCACAAACCTCAATGACCTTAGACAACGAAACCATTAGTTCTTGATCAAGTCACTCCCAAACTACAAAAAATGAAAAAAACAAAAAAAAAATCTAATTAGCTAGTAAGCCATAAGAAACCTAAAATTTTCAACCCTTAAAATCTGAAAAGTAGATTAAAACTTAAATAAAACTTTAATGAACAATGATCACCAATTGCAGCATAAATCCCAGATATCTAAATCTATAAAGATTTCTTGAACGACACAATCAGTGGATACTTACAAGAATCATCCAGTCAGAGTAGATTTTACCACCTCTCAAACTAGGTAGACTAGGGTACTTAGCGACCCTGGACGACAGAGCCATGGACAACTTGACCGGGTTGTCTAGTTTTTTAAAAAAAATTAACAAAAAAACTATATTAACATACTAAAACATAATTGTTTCTTAACCTTGCATTGTAAGACTACTAAAGTAAAAAATTCGAACTTCACCCAGGATTTACTTTACATGTCATCAGGGTGTGCTAAGTTTGTTTTGTAAGTACGAATATTCAAAACATGGAACAAAGAGGAATTTCAACTAAATGTAAACATACAAAATAGTTTAGAATCTTTAGGATTTTGTTATGCTTAAGATTAGACACTGAAGTTTATTTCCTTTATAACAACACTTAAACATTTCAAAATGAAATTAACCCTAATTAGGAGTATTCTTAAGTAGTTTCAGCTACTTAAGATGTAATTAACTATAAGGGTTTACTCTTATTAGAGAAGTTGAACCTCGGAATAGCCGACGTCACCTAAAATCTCTAGTTCATAGAGGGTTTGCTTTTCATAAGGTTCTTTTCATGAAGGTGTCTTCAAAGTGTCTTAAATTAAGCACTTTGGGGGCCTTCTACATGAAATTCACCTCATGAGAGTATTTTTTCCCACATTCTTCTTTTGTTTGATTCTATTATTACCATCCCCTTTTTCCCTGAGTTCTCACTTCTCAATATCATTGACATGATTTTTAGTAGAGAATTATCAGGAGAGGAGGGTAATATAATTGAATTCAAACTGGAAACTCCAATACAACGACATCAAACGATCAACAAAGTGAAGACCGGCGGTGCTACTTCAGGCGTCAGTAAGAGTTTGGCAACTTCGGTTGTGAATTTCTCTCTCCCTATCTCTGGTCGAGGTAGTATGCATTGTACAGGCTAAATTATTCTCATTATGTTGGTTTATTTTGCTCATTTAGTCTTGAGTAATATATAATCAACATTCTTCCGATTCTAGTAACATTCATAATGAATGGTTCTTAGGAATCTTCATTCTAAAAATGATAACAACAAAACATGACAAACAACTTGACATTAAAAATGGCATTAAACTTTTTTAAACAAAACAAAAGAAAAATTAATCTTTCCGGGACTTATGCCCATGAAAAACAAAATTTAAAAAACATGGACGGATAAGGCAAAACTATATTTTTAAAACTTTGATAGAATTGTGATAATGGAAGCTCCAATATTGATCTGTTCATTAACGGAGTAGTTAACCGTCGACTGACAAGACTACCTGTTATCAAAGTCATTAGTTAAGTTTGGTTTTGGATTTGATGAAATCTAAGCAGTACTCGGTGATCTCTCTCATACCATACTGAAGATAGTTGCCCTAGAGATCATAGTGCCACAGATCAAGTTTAATTTGAAATTCCATCAGGAATTTCCTTCACTTGAGAAAAATCTGCCCGAAAGATTTCCTACTAGTAAAAGAGCTCTAAAGTCTATTATGGTACGCCTTGTTGTTGAGATTAAGAAGAGGTAAATTTCAAAGGAAAGAAAATCCTTATAGAATAAGAAGATGTTCCACCGCCGTCGGTATTCTAGATTTGAGTCTAGCTCTAACATGGTACCACTAACTCGTACTCGATGGAGGAATAGAAACAGATTCTATTATAAAGAAGAGGAAGAATAAAATTGACAAATCGAAGTTTGAGGAGTTTGAGAAAATGGAATTTCCCTAGGAATATTTTCTTTTAGGAGTAAACAAATTATATCCATTGTCCAGTAGCTCATGATAGAAAAGACATAAATATTTGTGGGAAAAAGATCTTGCACTAATAATCCACCTTAATATACTCCACTAACAAAAAAGATAAGGAGAAGAGCCCGATTGTCCCAAGGATTCATTCCCTGTTTGAGGCATTGGCTCGAAAGGAAAAGTGTTCAATCACTTAGATCTGACATAAGATGAAGTGTGCAGTTTCTCCTAAAATTGGGAAAAGTTTTACAGAAAGAAAAACAACAGCACAAGTATCAAAAAGATAACACACCCTGGGAGTTTTCCAAGTTCAATCTAGGGGACCAATTGATTCCAGTTATTCCAGCCCGGGTGCCCGCTAAAATTTGCTTGGGGCTTGGGATGACAAATAATGACACTCTTACAGTTATAGAGAAAAAATATTATGTAAAAGCTACACCAAGACACTATCTAGCTTCCCTACCGACACATGATGAGCTACTTTTAGGAACTAAAGAAACAATCGCTACCAAGAATTTATTGCTACGTATGTTATGAGTTGGGGAATGTGCCTACCCACAATACGATGACACACCTCCAAAAGCATCTCGTCCTATACTCAATGACAATGTATGGAGAAGTGAGCCATCAGACAAAATCTCTGATGTTATGGGTACACAATTGTTATTTTGGCCGAAAGTATGAAGATTCAATCAAAACAAGAGGAACCATAAAAATTGAGAACCGATGTAAAGAAATTTTTGGTAGACAAAGAAGGGAATTTCCTTGACGACATGGAAGAAGAGCCCGCATAAGCCAACATCTTAGAGTCTCGTGCCACTTATTCTACACGAGAAGTTCCACTATCAAGTGAAGAAGATTCGACAAAAAAATTACCAAGGGTGATACTTCAACGAGAAAAAATATCAATTGTCTCGAAAGGAAAATCGAGGAAATGATGACCACGTTAGCAAATCTACATAGTTCTTTGCAAGTGACATCAGCACATGCCGATGAGATTATTTGACTAGTGGTATTCCATATTCTCGACGATATAAAAGAACCAAAAATAATGGAAGAAACAAGTCAAAGGAAAAAGGATTCCATTCAGAGTTGAATTCTATAAAAAGGCTGAACCCAGTCGGTGGAAAAAAAAGTCAAATAAATAATGGCTTAGGTGAGTGTCAGATTTTTATTCTAAAGGGTAGACCCTACCTTGAAGAATATGATTTTGTCTAATACCCTAAATGCTCTATACCACCACTCTTCAAAATGTTTGATGGGACTGGTAAACCTAGTCAGCATGTTGCACACTTCAACATGAGTTGTTGCAACGCGGGGGTTAGTGATGAACTATTGATTTATCAAATTTTCAACGATCTTAGAAGGCTTGCTTTCAATTAGTATGCCAAGCTTTTCAATGGATTTATCAAGGCTTTTGCTGAGTTAGAGAATCTTTTTATTCAACACTTCACTTGGGCCCAACATCATATCACAATTGGAGACCTGGTGAGAAAAGTAGAAGCCATGGAACTTTTATAAATTATATCCTTCGCTGGAGGAACCTCAGTATGAAGTGTGAACCTCAACTCTAGCAACAACATTTCATTGAAATCCTGCTCAAAAGCATCCACAGGCTAGTGGAATTCATGCTTAAGCCTACAAGAAGAAGCCAAGCAGATGAGCATATCAGAAAAGGGAGAAAAGTCAAAACCGGTCAAGTCATTTAAAAAGAAATCAAGGAATGTATCAGTTGTAGAAAAGGGTAAGCAACCAATATAGGTACAACTTGAATAAAGAAAACATCGATAAACTGTTAATCAACCACAACCACATCCGTCCTTACAATTGCAGTTCTGACAATCGAATCAGCTGAGAGGGAAAAGAAATCAATAGCATGATGGATGAATCAAGTATATACATTCAAGATAGAAGTTGTGACTAAAATATTATGTAGTTCATTAAAGATATCAGAATTTAAGCTTCCTAAGACCAAAAAGCCAGGGGAAGTTGACATGAAGGACCAGTCCGATTATTGTGACTACTACGAATGCTCGGACAAAAGATAGAAGATTATTTCATCTTCAAAAGCTGGTTAGAATATAACATCAAGGCAAGGAACTTAGTCATCTCAAAAGAATACTTGAAAGAGCCTGGAAAGGGTTCGATCAAAGTAATCTTGACTGATGAAGTTGTGCATGTCGACCACTACAAAGATAAAGATGGATGGAATGTATCATGGACCAGGTCATCAAAGAATGTTCTTAACAAGATGAAAGCTACTCATGCCTCAACATTGATGCCAAATCTCCCATCGCCAAAGAAAGAAAAGAAAAGGCAATGAGAAAAGGAAACCAAATGGACTAGAGGCAATCGAAGCATAGGGTCTACTATCTCTTTTGTACCTTCTAATTCTTCTATTTCTACTTCTACTAGATTGGTTGATTTGGGGAAAACTTCTTCGATCCATTGACTTTGTATGACTTTTTCTTCATCCCTACATGGACAATTGATGCTAAGACTTTTAGTTTCATTTTCATTTTGTCTTTTTTCTATGATAATGCAATAGAAAGCAACCAATATGGTTTTAATCCTTAATAAAATTTCTCGGGTCCTAAACAATGTCGATGGTTTAGGTAACATGCAAAATGATCCTAAATATGACAATGATATTAATGACAATAATAATTACCATGACAATAAAAATGACGATGACATTGTTGTACTTGATTTGCAAGGATATCAATTTCTATAGAATTGGAATCATCAGACTTAGAGACAAAAGAGTTAGATGAAATACTCCCAAAAGAATTTTCAAATTCTATAGATGAACAAGAGAAATAGTTGAAATCAATTTATAGAGTGGAAGGCTTTTACCTCTAAGGATGGCACTAAAGAAAAAGGAAAAACAAACCATTATACCAAAAGATGTAGTTTCACTAGCAAAAGAAATATTAACTCCGAGAAAGTACTGATAAGTCGTACAACAAAGTGGATTTTAACATTCTAGCACATTTGAGAAAATTACCAGTAAAGTTAAGCATCTATAATGCTCTCATTCTTTCAAAAGAAATGAGAGAATCATTGATAAAAGCTCTTTTGAATCCTGAATTTTTTTTAACATAGTTAGCTAGTACTTCTTCAGATGAGGCATACTCATTGGAAAAACAAAAAAGTCACATTTTTTACAATGATTTGTTATCGCGCACAATTGAACACAACCACCCATTATATATCTCAGAAAGCATTGATAACATTACGCTTTCAAGGGTGTTATTGACCCTAATGCTTCAATTAATATTGAGTTTTAAAACACTTGCTTACTTAGACATCAACGCCCGTAGATTAGCATTGGGTAAAATGATGCTACGTTGCTTCAACCAATAAGGAGAAAGAGCCGTAGGGTCAATCACATTAATTCTAAAAATAAGTGATTTGGTGATAACGACAAAATTCCATGTTATAGACTCTAAAACATCCTTGAAAGCATTACTTGGCCGACCATGGCTACGAGAATAAAAAATGGTTCATTTGTTACTACATCGGTGTAACAAATATCCATATGGAGTAAAATATTTTATCAATGGTGACCTACAACCATTCTTAGTAGATGAGATTGGCATACATGAAGATGTTACCTACAATGCCCCATTAAAGAAGACAGTTTTCTCTAGGGATGTGGTACTAGATGTAGAAGGCAAGGTTAAAAACAAGAAAATGAATGAAAAATATAAAGAAGAAGAAAAGCAAATTTAGATTTACCATGCTATGGCTTAATAAAAGGGTGTAGACTCTAGCAAAACTCGCACCTGAGGTTGAGTCCGGGGACAAAGACGAGGAGAGAAAACCTTCTTGTTGAAATGAAGAAACCTTTGAAGATTAACATATGCTTGGACTCCGGTTCGAAGGAAGAAAGAAGAAATTTACAACGATGATGGTGACTCAAAAGCAACCACAATTCAAAATATATCTTGAGGACGTAGATAGAAAATGAAAGAGTATGAGTCCATGTATGAGAGAATCAATCATTATGTACGAGTTATGACCACGATTTCAATTTCTTCAAATAAAATTGAAAGTTCGGTGATCAAAGAAGTAGATAATGATGATATGAAACTTATTAGGATCCAACTAGGTTCTCTTTTTCTAGTTCTAAAACTAATGTAAAACTAATAGAGGAAAATCTCTTAGATTTAATGGAACTCCCTGTTAAATGTTACTCTCTGTATATTCAAAAACTTGTTCAACCTGGCTTAATTCCTAAACAATGGGCAACAAACCAACCCCATCTTTTTGAACAATTATAGAATAATCAATAATAAAACCCTAACTCTAAAGAAGGTCTTGAATTTGATATGCTTAGGACCTCTAGATGATAAGGAATTTTGACTTGTTATCACCAGAAGAACCCGATATTGAATGTGCGGGAACAACTAATTATAAAGAAACTCTATATTTTGAAGAACCCTCAATTGAAGATGCTCCACCATAATTTGTAGAGGAAATTAAATCAACGAGTATATGAACTAAAGAAGTCGATTTGGGGATCGAAGAAGACCAAAGGCCAACTTTCATCTCGCTCACTACTCAATGACATTGAAGCAAATGAAATAATTCAAATACTAAAAGAATATAAAGATTAATCTCTCTAGAAGATGAACCAAATACAACATTTCAAACACCCATCGGGACTTACTAATATAAGGTAATGTCCTTCTGATTTAAGAATACTGGTGCGACATACCAGCAGGCTAGGACAAGGATCTTTGATGAAGTTATCCACATCAAGATTGAGTGTTATGTGGATGACTTAATCATCAAGAGTAGATAAAATGATAGTCAAGAGTGTGATTTGAGAATTGTCTTCGAACGATTACAACAATTAGTCTTAAAATGAATCACTTAAAGCGCGCCTTCGGTGTCACCTCATGGAAGTTCTTAGAATTTTTTGTTCATCATCGCAGTTCAAAAGCTAAGACATTACATGCTATCTCACTCAACCCTCTATAATACTTAATGACTCGACCAACACTCTCTATAAAACTAGCCAGGCGAGAAATAATTCTACTTCAATTCAACATAACTTCTGTGCCTTTACGTACCGTCAAGAGATAGATATCAATGAACTTCCTAATAGCACACACGATATCAACAAAGTCCTCTCTTAATGATGACCTGTGTGATGAACAAAAATTGGAGTTAGAAAAGTCCGATGCTCCACGATGGAAGCTATACTTCGATGGAGCCTCATGTGCTCATACATACAAAGACTTGCAGAACGATTATACTGGCAAGGTAGGGATAGGATTAGTTTTCATCACTCTAGATCGAGCGAAGATCCCATTCTCTTATCATTTAATGAAGCCTTGCAAAATTAATAAAGCTAAATACGAGGCGATCATAATCAGGTTAGAACTTAAGATCTTAATAGAAATTAAAGACACTCGACATCTATGATGAGTCCCGACTTAGCATCAACCAAATTGCGGGAAGTACAAGATACTATAGCCTCGACTTGAGCAATACTTCCGCTATTTACTGAAATTTTTCCTAGTCATGAAGCGATATAGCTCTTTGGTAGATGTTTTGACAAAGCTTGCAAATGAATTTGCTTATCCGGAAGAGGATCATGTTCCAATTTCATTATAAGGATGACAAATTCTTTCTCGAAGTAAACATGGACAATCTTCACAAAATCGGTGCCAACAAAACGAGTAGCAGCTATCGAAAGAAATGAAAAAGAAGATTGACGACAACCGATTATTGAAAATCTGCAAACTGGAAGATTACTAGAAGACAGTTTCGCTGCAAACCAAATCAAGCAACGAGCATTGTCATACACCCCCATTACATAATGCCCTTTATCGTAGATGTGGTTGTGCTGTTTGAGCAAATCTGAACTCCGAGACATTGTTAAAGAAGTACATTTAAGCCTTTACGGTGCACACCAATCAAGGCCAAAAATGAAAATGAAAACAAAAAGTCTCAAAAACTAATGACCATCAGTAATGACAGATTACTTAGAAGTTGCTAAGACGTATCACCAATGTGAGGTGCATGGGGCGGTCTTACACCACCTTCAAATGTGCTACACCCAATAATTGTTTCATGGTATTTTGAGTGTTGGGGCATAGACATAGTGGGCCCCATGGATCTTCCATCATTGAGAGGCCACCGAGTTATTTTGGCCGCTACAGATTATTTCTCCAAATGGACAGAGGCAGTACATCTCAGGGAAGTCAAATCAATCAATTCAAAATTAAATATACATTAATGGAATTAGGTTGAAATCAAGGCTGACATGTTCACATTAACCCGTTACTCATAGAAAAATGTTGAGCAGTAGGCTTGTTCACTTTCTGCAGCGGTGTATGCTTAGCTCATGACTGTCGAGAGTTACAATCAATCTTCATCATTTAGACTTACCATCATATGGTTTAATCTATTAATAATTGTAATAATAATGATAATGAGTAGAGTTATCAAGTTATATGTAAAAAAGGATCAAGCATTCATTTTAATTTTGATATGGCACAAGTAGAATTTATGTATAACGGATTGTTGCTATCCATTGTCAGTCAGGGAGAAGCAAAAGAAAGACAACATGTTTTCAAATTGTGACTTAGGCAACAAAAGACTACCGAAGATAAGACAGAGTCAGGCTAAACAAAAACAAAAATTGATGGCGAGTGATTAAAATCAGTAATGGCGCCGCTCGTGGAATCATGAATGCTTCAATAATAGGATTGATGAAAATAAAGATCGGATTGACACGCACACAATGCTGAAATCAGAACAAATTGTTGAGAAGGGTCAAAAAAAATTGAAAGGACAAGAGCCTCCACGACAGCCTATGGAGGATCTCACATAATTTGAATTTCGGATTCTAGAATACACTCCTGGAGAAGCTTATCCCATCCCGGTGAAGGAATACTTCGACCTTGAAGAAGACGAGATGAAAAGAGTCATTTTTGCATCAAATTCATATAGCACACCGATTGTTGACCCTATTGTACCAGCAGAACCTGTAGTTCGACAGGTCATTTTTACAGAGAATTGAGTCATATTCAAACTATCAAGTGACACTTCTGCGAGCATTTCAACTAAGTTAATGTTAAAAAAATTGACATCTGGAGGGCATAGTGCTATTCACCAAAGTATTTAATAAAGAAGAGCAGGACATTATCACACGTGAAAGGGATCTCGTGACAGAGGACGAGCTGGATATATAAAAAAGAGAACTTAGTCAGAGCCCAACTGATGGAAGAGAGGGAAGGGAAGGATTACCTTACAATACGATTGTTGTTACAACTATGATGGAGATAGAGATGAAAATACTCTAGGCATTTTGAGGCATGAACAGGTAGATCCTATGCCTGTAATAATAATTGGAATAATTAATCAACTGGTGGCGTGGAGTATATTAACACCTGATTGTATTCCTGACAGCTAGATTATTAATATCTATGAAGAAGGAGATTATATTTCTCCTATATTGATCATCACGGCTTTGAAGGACCCATCTGTACAATTTCTCTGTTAAACAAATGTCCTATACTCTTTGGAAAGAAGTACATATCCAAGGACCAGTAAATTTCAGAGGTTCATTTCAAATACCCCTTCCGCATGGGTCAGTATTGGTTGATTTTGAGTTAATCTCATGTCGGTGGGTAGATTTTGAGTCCATTTCAACTTATTGGGTAATTTTTGTGTCAATTCGGGTAGGTGGGTCGGATCAAACCCTATCGAAAAATTAGTTTGGTCAACCCCAACTTAAATTTTTCGAGCAAGTTAGTTTGGGTTAATTTGACTTATTGTATCAATTTTTAACAATTACAATTGTTTTAAACAAGATATAACAATAAGTCACATGTATTTTAAACAAGATACGTACATACAATTGAATCAAAACTGCTTACTGACACTGTCATCTTTCAAAAAGTTTAAACACTCACATTATTTAAGAAAATTATATACAGAAAAATTTTAATGAGTTTCACTTACTCTGTTGAGGAAAAGGTTCTCTCCAGTTGTGTTCGTAAATAAAGCCAGTTCTTCCTGTAAGATCATTAATAAAAATTCTTATGAATTTAATTTTACTAATTTCAATTTAGATTTAGAAAAGACACAGTGAACCGAAATTCAGAATTCCAAAACGGTATTTCGAAAGATAATTGTTGGGGGGAACTTAGTTGAATCTACTTAACATTGTAGGGGATGTAAGAACTTCAGCTTATGCAAGAAAATAAAGCGCCTTTGAAAGTGTTTATTTACAAAAGCAGGCAAAAATATTTTGATTCTTATTTACTCATCTCTTCCAATGCACGTCTACCATTCCATCTTATTATTCCATCTTTTACTCTCTAACTATATTTCTTTTTATTATTCCAACTTTTTAGATCACTGCAGCACACCAAAAAATAAAGGGGCATTTACGCCCTAATTCTTATCTATTTACATACTTAACACTTGAACTTTTATTTTGATATTTATATTACTCAACTCTCTTATATCATGTAAAAATATCATTATTTTAATTTAGTAAAAGGTAAAATACATCTTTTTTTCCTGAATAGCTCATATGCATATATGTAAAAATTGAAGTTTAGGATGCAAGATAAGCAAATAAATAGGAATTGATTGATATGTATATAAATCTTGCAAAAAAGAAAATATATTCCCTGAAGCCAGAAGGTCAATTTTTTTTTTTTTTTTTGGCCTGTTTGTACCCAAAATCTAGTTATTATATTATTGTAATGACAGTCAATATCAAATGATCATATCAAATGATTTCAATAACAACAACAACAACAACAACAAAGCCTTAATCCCACTAAGTGGGGTCGGCTCCATGAATCCTTTTTCTCCATTGCGTCCTATTTAGTGTCAAATTTTCATTTAATTCTAATAGATTAAGATCATTTTTTATGCAATAAGCCCGAGTTTTCCTAGGTCTGCCTCTGCCTTTCTTAACATAAGTTGTATATAAAACATCTACTCTCACAATCGGATCATCAGGTGGTCGACGTTTAATGTGACCAAATGATTTCAATAATAATGTTAAATTAGTAAAGTAGTTGGTTGCACCAATTCTTAGCTCAGTGCAGCGACTATTATGAGCTCATCACAGGAAGAAATATGTTGCGTCCGGATGTTCACACGTCCGGATAGTCAATCATCAGCAGCAACGCCACCGAGCAATGGGCGTATGGCGATATGGTGGCGAGTAGTTGGCCATCTCGTCGTGTGATGTCCAGAAGCAATATTTTCTCCATCCACACGTAAAGAAAGTTTGATTATTATTTAATTTGATATGTGTGCGCAAGTTTAGGATTCATTCATTTAAAGCCTCAAAAAAAAAAAAAAAAGAAAAAATGATCATGATATAACGATTTGGGTGGTATAGTATTACTCTTTCAAAAAGAGCTGCCTAGCTCCTAGGCAAGCGCATGAAAAAGACGAATGAATCTTTATGCAAGGAATTTAACCTTGTGAATGCATCCGTCTTCGACGATGGAGCAGCTGAGCTTCTTGAACAGCTCGTGAAGTGCCTCTACTTCCTTCACCGTAACTATAGAAACAAAAAGGAAAGGAAAAATGAAAAAAAGGGGTGTAATGGACAAGGAAGAAGACAAATGTCAGGAATGAAAAGGAATAAAAAAATGGCAAACGTACAGCATCGAGTTTCCAAGGCGAGTTTCGTAAAATCATGGCAGGGTTCATGTGGGCGACGAAAGGGGAGCCTTGGGTGGCATTCGAAGCAGTCGCCAACTACAAAGATTACGGCTTCAATGATTCCTATAAGCGGAAAGAAGGCTGAGCAGAGGCGCTCGCCGACCATAAGCGAGCTCTGGTCCTGCATTGCGTCCATGTAAAACGCAACCTCAGACGAGTTTATAAAGGGGGAACGTGTGGAGTGAAATTTAAGCTGAAGAAGATGGATTTATAGGCGCTGGAAGTGGAGGAGAAGGAAGATATCTGACTCATCGCTTCTTTCCCCGTATTTTTTGATCGAATCTGTACGTTACCACTGGTAAATATAAGAATAGTTTCACGTACGAGGTTGTATAAGAGATGATATTAATTTATTAGAATTAGATGAAAATACGACACCACTCAGTCGGAATAATTGTAGGTAGCTGACCCCACAGTTGGTTAAAGGCTTTGTTGTTTAGAGTTTTGAGTTAGCAGGTCACGCTTATAAATAAAGTGTGAGTTCACTTTTTCTTTTAGGGCGGCCTATTAATCAAAATGGTATATTGATCAGAGGTACTGTAATTTAGTGACTTGCTTTGGTTCAGTTGCTGTTTCGATCTTCGAGTGCAATTACTGATCACCATGAGGAAGCAATGCAGGGAAATTGGTTGTATGTTTGATTGCGAGATAACGGTAAAGCATTGCAATGCATTTTTCTATAAAAATGGCCGAATCTTCTGTTTATTAAACTGTTTGAAAATTTCGATTTATTTATATGATATACGAATTTACGAAATATAATTTTTTTAAAAATGTTATGTTTTAATAATTCAAACTAATAAATATAAATTTTATTTATAAAAATCTAAGCTTCATTAGTGGTTAAATATATTGTTCAAATTAATAAAATGAAATATTTATAAGTTTTATTTTGGTGAAATATTTATAATATATATAATCCATTCACCTTAATCCTATAGAGCTACTAAAGCCCAAAATGATCCATCCATAAATATATAACCATACAATTCAATAACTCGATAAACACGAGCCCAAGTAATGTTGTCAAGTAAGCATTAATAGCTCCAAGTCTTTCCGAATGATCGGAAGTATAGAAGCCGAAGCACTATAAAACTGACTTCGATACATCCGTGATAGAACATACCAAATTGCAACATTCATTCAATAAAAACAAGACTCCTAAACTCGATAGAAATATAAATAAATCTTCCATAGATGTTCCTCACATGTTATCGAATTCTCCATAACAATTCCATCTCATATGTGATTCATAACGCCAAATTCCTATAGAAACAGAATCACATAAACACAAAATTCCAAACTTCTAAAGAAATAGAAAATACAATGCTCTCCATAGCAACATCACAAGAAAGTATGAATATCAAGACTCTCTGAGTCCCCAATATATAAAAATTGGCACCTTTAATCGCCATAACTCTCCCGGATCAAATAACCCTTTTTTAGTTTTCATTATTGCAGTAAAAAAAAAAACACGAACTTTATAGCGATTGCTGCAAAATCTGAAAATGTTCAGAAACAATTAATAACATCAAGATCACCAAAAATCATCATGGTTGCCAACAGAGAACTCGCACGTGAGATACGGAGAATCGATTCGAGAAAAGAAGATTAGGCAAAGAGATGAACCATCTCGATGAAGATAACTAGTCTTTCAATCCAAAAAGCAAACATTAATGGCCTCGGATGCACATCTCGAATCACATAAAATAATATAGACTAAAAAAGAAAATTTCTAGATCGATAAAAATACTGTTCACAACTATATGGAACGAATGAGAACGAGAACGAGAAAGGGAGAGGCGGACGGGGACTCGGGAGAGAAGGATCGAAGGTAGGTTACCTTGGATTCGATCTTTTCTCGGTCGAGGAAGAGGAGATACCGTCGGCTCACGAGAGAAGGTTAGGGCAAAGGGAAATCGAGGGCGTGGCGGAGCGAGGGCAGCGAGAGAATAAAATGTTCAAAGCCGCGTTGAAGTCGGGACCGCGGGGGTTATCCCGCGGTCCGCTTTAAGGCCGCTTCGCGGCGATCTGCCATGAATCCATCGTCTGCCACCTCCCCGTTCGCTCGACTTCGCGTCGACCGGCCGCTCCGCGAGGGTTCGAAGCGGAACCAAACACGCCCTTAGTGTGCGGGTTGGACGTGCACCTCCGGGTAAGATCCCCGCACGTTTTTTAAAACATTTCGACAACTTATCCGAAGATGCATTTGAGTTTTACACTAAACGCAGGTTGAGGGTCAAACCCCGCGGTCGACTCGCGGGCCACGTTTTAGGATAAACTATTTATCCTGAAACGCACAAGCTGCCCCAAACACACCCATAGATATATATATATATATAGTCTTGGTCTATTAGTTAGTGGGGTTTACTGTAAGTCCCCTCAAGTCGCGGTTCGATCCCCCCTGGCGCGAGGTTCTCGAATAATAACACATGGCGTCAGACTTCCAGCAGGGGCTGTAGCGTAAAGAGGAATCGGTATTTAGGCGCCCGTCGGAGTCAAATACCGATTCCTTTGAAATATAT
The DNA here is from genome assembly GCA_022702705.1 of Papilionanthe hookeriana x Papilionanthe teres. Taxonomy (NCBI): domain Eukaryota; kingdom Viridiplantae; phylum Streptophyta; class Magnoliopsida; order Asparagales; family Orchidaceae; genus Papilionanthe; species Papilionanthe hookeriana x Papilionanthe teres. The sequence goes on from CM040425.1 coordinate 116,895,595, forward strand.
ATATATATATATATATATATATATAGATAAACATCGATGCTCACATGAACCTGTACATCACTTTATTAGGGCCAAAGCAACGGCAAGAGTTCCTACAATTTTTCTTGCAGCACTTTTTTAAACCCCTACAAATTTGTTATAGCGGCTGAACATTGCAAAAGATCTTCGCAATGGATCTGACTTCTGCAGAGAAGCCTTTGTTAGCGTTAACTACGGTAGCAGTTTTGTGAGCTACTAATGTCTAGCAATGATAATCATTATATTTCCGGGAGATATAGCTTTTGGCAGCAGTCAAATGCAGACAAATAATATTGTAGCGTTGAAAGTAGCTGCTAAAATCCATAATTATTTTGAAAAAAAATAAATCATAATTTAGTTACGACAACCAAAACAATAACGACAACCAAAACCTTACTAATCAAACAATTTGTTGATATGAGTAACACATTTGCATGTTGTATGTCTCTTCAACCAATCAGCTAATACTAGATTTATCCTTAAAATAAAGTAAAATAAAATCTAAATGTAAACAATGAGAGAAAACTGTGGTCATGAGAACTGAACATGCTTAATTGCCTACACGCCACATAATTACTTGATCTCCAATTTTTAACATTAACTAATAAATATAAAGGAAGACAAAATATTATCTTCTCTCACAGATCAAATTCCTGATAAAATAAAGTTCTTTATGTGCCGAAGCTTTTTGAAAAGAAAAGAATATAACAACAACTATTCTTAAATAACAATCATCTATGACTCGGCCAATGTGCTCTAGTTCAGACCTAATATCACACCTCTCATTTACCTCTCTATTTCCATATTTTGGAGTTAAAACCTTCCAGACTGAGCATTGCACATAGCTAAAGAAAAAAAATTAAACCTATTATTAAAATTTAATTTGATTTGTAACTATAGTTAAATAACATTAATGTTACCTTAAAAATTATGAGTACCTTTACAAATCTGCTGATTTATTTTCAACATGTGATCCATATTTTATTTTAAATTAAAAAAATAATAAAATAAAATAAAAACATAGAATATAAAGGAAAAAATTAAATTGATACCAAACATCTCCTAAATAATTATTTTCGGTATCAAGTCCATCATTTTCCATCACCAACAGACAATCCAAGAAAAGCCTTCCATCTATTATCTTCTCCTTTTTTTGAACTTATTTGGCCATAATTATCCATTAAATAAGTTTGATCTTATCTGCTCCCTATCTCTTTGATATATTAAATAAGCTTGAAATTTTGTTTTATTTTATTTTATTTTTATTGCTATTGCTATTTAAAATCAAACAAATTTGATATGTATAATATGTTTAATTATTTTAAAAAGTCTCAAAGCAATTTTTAGATGCTTTGAATAAACTCTTTAACAAATTAAATTATTTTTATGAACATAATTATCTAATATAATTTATTATTTAGTATTTTTTAAAAAAGTCAACTTATTTTTTTAAAATATTGAAAAATATATAACAATTATTTTGAGTGTTTTTAAAGATAATTATCTCCATCAAAACATATTTAATTCAAATAAAATATTATCAAATTGAGAAATAAAGACATAATGATCCTAACATAACATTTGATGGACATAATTATCAAAGAGAAATGCGCTTAATCCATATGAAAAGTTTGTTGATTTTGTTTGGCTTTTTTTTTTTTTCATATATAGATATAATTGTTCACTCATATTTTCTTTGCTGTGTTTTGATTGAATTAACTTCTTTTATTTACTTCCCAAAGAAAAATCTGATTAAAATACAATGAATGGTATTTGCTTTTTAGTGATGGAGTATCCTCATTGGATTATGTGATAGTGGTACTCATTAACATTAGTCATTACTTTTAAACCATATATCTCTTGCTTTTTGCTTCCACGCTGTCAATGCAATATTTTGAATTATTTATGACCATATACCATTTTATGTCCCATATTTTAGATTGTATTTTATTGTGAGTTTTGTTCATGAAAAAAATAAAATTTAAAAAACTGCAAAAACAAAAAAAAAAATAGTAAAGTTACCTCCAACTATATTTATGTGACTTAATATATGATTTTTATAATAGCTTAATTTTTTATTTTTTATTGAAAAGATAGGAGCGAAACTTGGGGATTTACATTGGTTAAAGTTATAAGTGTGATAAAAATCAATGAGGCCTACAATATAAAGAAGAAAAGAGAGAAAAAAAAAGTCAAGGTGATGAACAATACTGCCACCCATATAACCCAAAAAGGAATGCTCAAGAAAATTTTTTCTTACAAAATCATAGTGATATTAATGAATAAAGCATCACAAGTAATTTAAAGAAAGACCTTTAGGTTGGGGCACCCAAAAATTTTATACTTTTGTTCCACCCTTGAATAGATTGTAATAATATGGGCAACCAAGAAAAAGCCTTCTTGAAATCCCAAAATATAACATAAGGTCAAAAAATATAGTAAAACTTGGGGAAAAGTACATCCCAGAAGTAAGAAACAACCACCGAGTATACATTCTTAAAAAATAAGAGAGCAGAGAAAAAAGACAGAAAGAAAATGAAAACATTTTATTAATAGGCAATCATTTCTTGGACAGACTCCTTAAAGGATAGGCAATTTAAATTTTCTCTGAGTAAGAAATAGAAATTTTTATTGCATAGCCTTTGAATTAAATAAATTTGCTCCAACTCATTTTTGGAACATTAGAATATGAAAATTAGTAATTATTCTTTTAAACTAAGCGATATAAATCATTCTAGTATAATATACAACCATATATTGAATGCTCATAAATTTGCTCTACTATCTTGAACACAAAGAGAATTTTCCACAATGGTTGAGAAAGAAAAATTCTAATATTCTTCCTCGCTAAAATCATATATTAAAATGTCAGGATTACTAAATCATTATGAAAATTTTAAAATTTGTGAATAATAAAAAAAATATTAAGCTAAGAAACACGAAAAGAAAGATAAATAACCGCAAGATTTAATATTAAGGTGTAACCATCTAAAAGTTTTATTAGCAATGACTTGCAAAAAAGTTCCAAATTAAAGAGACTCACCAAAAATGTTTCTTGAGAGAGAGCCATAAGCATTAAAGCACAACGGAGCAAAATAAGAATCAGTGCTATAAAGTCTCCATTTCATTTTTTGCCTTTTTATTGCATTAACACATCTTTCTATATATTTTCTCTCAGATAGCCTCTTACACAAAAGTATTACATCATCTTAATCTAAATTTCCTTTCAATTCCTTTTTCTTAAAAAAGATAAGAAAGGGAAGTGAAAGAAGATGAGCATATGACTGATGCTAGAAAAAGAGTTAGAAATGGATGACAATATAATGGGTGAACAAAATATAAAAGGTATAAAGAGTTCATGTAAGATGAATTTTATATGATAAGTTGAGAATAGAGGTTAAAAAAAAAATCATACCAACTTGAACCAATTAAATCCACAAAAAATGCCTACAAAAACTCTTTGTGTATAACCAAATAATCAAATTAATTTTTATTGTAATCACTTGAGCACTCTAATAGGACTTTACTCCGGTGGTTCATTGTTCTTTGAATTATACCCATAAAAAGTCTCAATTAAGAAACAATTACTCGTATTTTACAATATTTTAAGAAGAGGCATCGGTGAATAGTATCATCATTTTAATAAAGTCTACCTCTTGTTTTAAGGACAAATTATGCAATGAGATAGAGGAAGAATTACTATATCCCAATAGATGTTGGACTTTAAACAAATAGATTTTACAAAATGTCAAACAAGATATCAAAAGAATGAATGGGCACAAAATTGAGTCATGTCCTTTATAGAAAATTTCATGAATTGGTAGATATAACCAATTTAAGTTATCATGGATCCATCGTTACGGGTTATCAACTCTCAACTCTAATGGATGTGGAGATAATAGAGTTATGACAACCAAGAATTGCTTTTAAAAAATCATTAATTGCATAATTTAATGAGATCCCATAGAATCAATGTTGAGGAAGGAGATTGACATAGATTCTTATGAATTTATTCTATAAGAAAAAGGATAATTCAGCTATAAAAGTCAAACTACAAAACATGGTCGTATAAATCCTATCTAGGGGTCTGAAAAGCCACTTAACATCCCAAGCACTCTAGCTAATAACCTGAGCAACTGTATATCATATTTTTACTTAGATGAGGAGGCCATAAGATTGCTTTCTATGGGGAATGAAATGATATACTTTTTGTTCATTGACATGCCTATAAATGTAATTTTTTTTATAAAAAATTATGCTCATTTTTAATGATAGTGCACTTTAAAGGAAGATACTTTGGATGTTTTTTATTACTGGTGCAAGAGATGGAGTTTTGGAGAAAATGGACCGTAAACGGAACAAAATGGGGTCAAATGGAACAAATGAGCATAAAGTGAACTGGCGACTAGGCGCCAGAGGCTGGCGCCTAAGCGCCAGACCCTGTACATGGAAACAGAAAGCTTGTCACCATGGCACTATGACTTGGCAACTAAGCGTTAGACAGTTACTTCAAACTTCTAGAAGACTGGCGCCTAAGCGCCACAGTTGGGCCCTTAGGCGCCAGAATCTATTTTAGTTAATATCCGTTAGCTTTGGATGAATTTTGAAGGGGCGTCTGAGGTGACTCTTGGGGATTTGGAGGATTATTGTAAGAGAATCTCTTGGTGCCTAAAATAAAAGCACTCGTCGGTGTGTGTGAGTGAACCCCTATTGCTTGTAGTGTCTCTTAGTGTAGAGTATGTAGAGGGGTTAATTTTTCCAACAATCTAGAGTGTAGTAGAGGACAAACAGTGAGAGATTTCTTTCAACCTCTCGCATTTCGAGTAACACTTGAGTGAATTGTAAGAAGAACTATTGAGAAGAACTTTAGAAGATTTGCTTGGGGAGGAGTTTGAGATAAATCTTTTGTATTTTTGTTTAAGTTTTATTAAGTTTTCTTTTGTATACCTGCTTCTATATATATATCAATAATGTGTTGTTTTTTTGTCCTCATGAAATCTGAGTAGTCATCTTTATCTTTCTTCTTGTGATAATAAATAATCATATGTTGGATTAGACTTGTTTAGCATTTCTTTTATTCATATTTGTGATGATTCATTACTTCGCACTTAATTTACTTACATAAACTGGCATATTATTTAGCTAAAACTTGTTGTGAACCATAATGACCTGGGTGGGCTATGGATTTCTCAACTAGTATGAATCACATTGCACTATTGTGTGAAGAAAAAGTAGCCCATAAGGCAGTGCAAATAAAAAGAGAGATAAGTTTTGTTGGGTGCAAATTGGTGATTCTAGAATGACAGACTAGAATCTTAACCAATTTGATATAGTGTTCGGAACCTAGAGCTTGGTTAGCCAAATTAAGGGCTTACGTGGATACTCTAGAAGGACAGGCTAGAATCTACCCAACATAACCAAGGATTTAGGAACTTAACTCTAAATTAGCTAACGTTCATTAAGCACTTGGAAAGGGTAAATAATAGATATGCTCCTATTTGTCACAAAACTACATTTATATTTATAAACATTAGACTCCTACACTGATTATAATCTCATTGTAAGGAGAATGTTTTTTTCCATACAGTTTGAAATTTTCTATATATAGCTAGTTTAGAAACATTTAGCATTTTCTTTAAGTTTAGAAATATAATTTGTAGGTATTAGTTACTTCATTTTCACACATACAATTTCGACCATAATTCCTAGATAATTTACCTACGAGTTTAATTATAATTTTACTAAGTCTATAAAGAAAGTTTTTCCTTCTCTCTGGGATTGATAATTAGGGATTAAGAGAAATCCTATATTACTTGAAAGATAAGTTCATTTGCGTTTTTACCCTAATGATTTTTTGACATTAGTAATACCTACATCACTAGGAATAGCCACTTTCAGTTCATAAAATTATATTATTAGCACGAGAACTAGCAGTCAAGTTCATTGGACCTATGCCCGGGTTTTAAATTGAAGTAATTATGCACACACATATGGTAGCCGTTCAAGTCAATTGGCGTCATTACCGTGGAAACGATGAAACTTTTGATTTAAAAATTTTAATATTATTTAAAGAAAATTGTAGTTTCGTTTTTCTTTATAAGTACTTATTTGTGTGTTAAAAATATATTTTTAATATAGATATATATATATATATATATATATATATATATATATATAAAGAAAAGAAAAAAACTAAAAAACTAAAAAGATTAACTCTTTTTTTATTGTTTTGTTTAATTTTATTTTTTGAACTTTTGCTTTTGTACGTTAGTTTAGGATATAAAGATTTAGTACCTTATGATTCGAGTTAGAAGAACAATTAAAAAAATTTAAAAACAAAAAAAACTTCAAAATTTTAAAAGAAATGCTTACAAAATAGATAATCAAATTACTGAAAATGAAAAACATCATGTACAAAGACCTTTAAGGGATTACACAAACCTTACAATGGGTGAAATTCACCTTAGTAAACAAACCTCTACTGTAGCGGCTAACTCATTTGAACTGAAACCCACTATAATCCAAATGTTATAGAATAATCAATTTAGGGGAACTTAAACTGAAGATCCAAATTTACACTTAGCTAATTTTCTAGAATTATGCGCTATATTTAAGTATGACGGTGTGTCAAATGACGCTGCTAGACTTAGAATTTTCCCTTTTCTATAAGGTATAAAGCTAAGATGTGGTTGAGCTCTTTAACACCTAGATCAATCAGAACTTAAAGTGATGTAGCGCTGAAATTCTTGGCTAAGTAATTTCTATCTTTAAATACTGCTAAGCTTAGAAATGATATTGCCTCATTTACTCAGTATGAAGGTAAATCAACGAAGCATATACGAAGCTTGGAAATGATTTAAAGAACTCATTAGGAAGTGTCCACATCAAGATTTGTTGAACTGGATGATTATTTAAGCATTTTACAATGAGTTAGTAGAATCCTTTAGATCTATTATTGATGCTACTGCTGGCAGTTCATTAATATCAAAACTATTTGATGCATATTCTTTAATTAAAGAGATGGCTACAAACAACTTTCAATGGCTCTCTGAAAGGGTAAACTCTTAAAAAGTAGCCAGTGTTCACGATACTAATGTGATCTTTTTTTTGGCTTCTCAAGTTAACACAATATCTAGGAATTTAGACCAGTTCGAAATTAACATACCTCAAATACCTTGAGTAATTCAAGAAAACTTATTGGGACAAATGGTTGGTTCTCAATCACCTTTATATAAGTCTTTAAATGCAATTAATACTAAACCAAATAACCTATATTCAAACTATTATAACCCAATTTGAAAGAACCATCCTAACTTTAACTAGAATAATACTTCTAGTGGTGGAAATCAACAATGGGGAAACAATCAAGTGAACCCACTAAGAAACTGGAAAGACCAAGGTAGTACTAACTATAGACCTTATTATCATCCTGTCTTTTACCAATAACAAACAATTTTAAGGGGTAGAAATTGTCTACATAGAAGAAGTGGTGTTACGGATGTGGAATCGATTGCAAAGTTAGAGTGCTACAATTAGAAATATTAAGAATCAACTAGGACAAATTCCTAACTCACTTAGGAATAGACCATAAAGAACTCTTCCACGAAACACTAAAATTAATCCTAAAAATAAAAACAAAGATGAAGTCAAAGTTGTCAAGCTGGGAAGTGGTAGAGAATTAGATACCAAGGTTCAAAAAGGGATTAAAATTGAGAGAAAATGAAGGAAAAAAGAATCTAGAAAAAACTGTTTCTAAGGATATGGAATAAATGATTTCTTCAACTAAAATCAATTTAGAGAAACCTCCATCTCCATTCCCTCAAATTCTTAGACAGTAGAAGCTGGATCAATAATTTTTGAAGTTCCCAAAGATATTCGAGAAATTAATGATAAATATTCCTTTCACTGAAGCTTTAGAACAGATGTCAAGTGATCCCTGATAAATGCAACGACGCCAAAAACTTGGTACCATCTGGCAAATGCGCTCAAGATTTAGATATGAAACTTATGATTTTATAATATAGGATACTACACAAGTATACATATCGTTTATCAAGTAATATATGACTTTCTGATTAAGCCCCGAGATATCGAACCCACAGGGAAAATGTAAAATCTTTAAAGAAATCGGAAAAATTATCTTTTTACTTTTTGTTATGGCTTTTGAA